>NIJG01000134.1:4990698-5023976 GCA_002201625.1 Euglossa dilemma | reverse complement strand
TTGAAATTGTTACATGTTTGTTTTGTATTACCCTATCTTCAATTAAATTACTTGATAATTACAATGTTATAAGAGAACAGGTAAAGAAACGAAGGAAGTTGTTCCAGTCGATATTGTGACACGAAAAGTAATAGCTTTTGGGAAAATATAACATAATATTTGGAGTTAAGTATAAAAAATGGCCAAACGAAAATGTTTAAAGAAACGTTCATCTGGATACAGTAGACACAGTGCTGGTTCAGCTATTTTAAATTCTGATACAGAAATTTTGGGTGATGGTATGCATTTGTTTAATAGCTTGATAGGTTAGAGATTCATATAAAACGAAATGTATTATGATACCCCTGTATTTTAGAACATCCATATTGGTGGAAAGACTTAGAAAATAACTCAATAACGCGCCCATCTATAGATTCGAATATATTAAGTAATCAAACAAGTCGGCAATTAGATTCTACGTCGCAAATAGAAACAAGCGGAGTTTCAGATGATTGGTGGAAAGTGCTAGAAGTCTCAAATATTCAAAATTCTTCAAAAATTGATATGCATAATATGCAAAAAGGTATGTTTACTTTATGTATGATATATTATAAAAGTATTTGGCAATAATTGTGATATTTTGTTAGATTCTAATAATGTATCAGCGTCAGAATCAGAAGAGGAATCAAGAATTGTAAAAAGAAAATTTCGTTTGCATTCAGAAACAAGAAAAAGCAAACGAAATATCTTTTTAAACGTTTTAAATGATCCTGAAACAACTACGCATAAAAATGCTGAAAGGGAGAGTTCAATGAATACCATTGCGTTAAGTAGTAATACAAATACCAATATCAAGCAGGTAAATGAAATACAAGAAAGTAGTTCAGACCAAAGTGATATCACTAATGTTTTAAAATTAAAGCCCAATATCTATAAGAAAAACTATAAAAATCGAAATAAAAATGTATTTAGCGACGTATTAAAAGAAAATCAATCAGGAACTTCATCAAAGAGAAAAATATCTTCTACTAACGAAGCTCAAATCACAACAGAAAGCGCAGATTTTGCAGCATCCGAAGATATAGTTCTTAGTCAACAAGTGTTAAATCAGTTTGCGTTTTCTTTCGCGAATGAACATAATTTTTCCCCTGCTCTGGTACCAAAAGCACAAAGTACAATACTCGAGGGTAGTACTTTGTCTGTACATAATAGTAACAAGGAAAGTAATAATAGTGATACAATCAATAAAATACTCAAACCAAAAACTAAGTTGTTAACACGCAATCGTAAGAATAGAAAGCAAAATCTCTTTGAAAATGTATTTAAAAAGGAAGAGTCTCTTAATAAAGAAGAAAAAAATGTGACAACTGATGAAATCTTGAAACATTCGTTGAAATCATCAAAGAATCCTAAAGCAGCTGCAGATACTATGGATGAACATCGATATGGGGACATGAAAGGAGTTGAAACATTAAGTACCAAAATTTCAGAAGATTCATCTACATCAAACGATGAGTCAGATATAAGTCAAGATTATTCTAGAGTTCAAAGATCCAAATCAAGATTTTTGACAAGATTGCGTAAAAACCGAAAAAAGAATCCTTTTCGGGATATATTTGAAGGAAACAACGTTGTCGACGCATTAATAACACCTCCCTCAGAACGTACGTTGATTCGATCGAGAGAGAAAGTTTCCATAATTAAGAATGCAACTTCTATCCCAAACATATTTAGACGTAAAAGTAATCACACCAGTAGTAACGATTCAATGTATTTACGTATCGAAAAGTCAGACGAAGATGTCGCAATGAATATAAAAAGCGATGGGACTGATACAAACATGATCGATACATTGCCAGAAAAGAATACAAGAAAGAAGCAACCATCTCTACCCAAGACCGACGCTAAATTGGATGACGTAAAAAATGTTTCGAAAAAACGAATTTTGAATGTAAATAATACGGCAACGCAATCGCTTCTACAACGATCAGATTCGCTTGCTGCGGCAAACGCAACAGCAATTGAGCTCGCCAAGGCACAAGATACACTAATAAAGCAAAGCAGTCACGTAAGTAAATTGGAAAAATCATTTTCAGATAATATCGGTGAGTCTAAACGGCAAGAAACGAAAATTATTTTACAAAGGAGGAGTATAAGATTTGGTAACAAGAAAAAAGAATCAGTTTTACCTGCTACAAATGAAGATAAATCAAGTGAAATTCAAGATAATTCCAAAAGGATAAATAAAAGTTCAAGTATCAGGAGCTTGAGTAGGACACAGGACGATAAGACAGAACAACACTCGACTAAAGATATTTTAAACAGTCAAAGCAAACGTTCGAATAGATTGGAAAAACATTCGGTTTCAGTTATGAGAGAAGACATGACAGAAGGATTAATCAAAGATAGTATAGCTAAGCAGGAAGATAATGTAAATAAAGCGACGAGACAATTCGAAAACGCGGTAAAGAATATTTCAAACAGACAGAGTAATATTTCCGATAAAGCTAGAAGAAGAACGCGTTCATCCAACAAGTTAGATACATCTAGCGAGTCTGAAATGGGGGAAGATATGACAGAAGGATTAATCAAAAGTAGTTCAGCTAAGCAAGAAAATAATCTAAGTAAAGCGACGAGACAATTCGAAAACGCGGTAAAGAGTATTTCAAACAGACAGAGTAATATTTCCGATAGAGCTAGAAGAAGAACGCGTATATCCAACAAGTTAGATACATCTAGCGAATCTGAAATGGAAGAAGACATGACAGAAGGATTAATCAAAGGTAGTTCAGCTAAGCAAGAAAATAATGCAAGTAAAGCGACGAGACAATTCGAAAACGCGGTAAAGAATATTTCAAACAGACAGAGTAATATTTCCGATAAAGCTAGAAGAAGAACGCGTATATCCAACAAGTTAGATACATCTAGCGAATCTGAAGTGGAAGAAGACATGACAGAAGGATTAATGAAAGGTAGTTCAGCTAAGCAAGAAAATAATGCAAGTAAAGCGACGAGACAATTCGAAAACGCGGTAAAGAATATTTCAAACAGACAGAGTAATATTTCCGATAGAGCTAGAAGAAGAACGCGTTCATCCAACAAGTTAGATACATCTAGCGAGTCTGAAGTGGAGGAAGATATGACAGAAGGATTAATGAAAGGTAGTTCAGCTAAAGAAGAAAATAATGCAAGTAAAGCGACGAGACAATTCGAAAATGCGGTAAAGAGTATTTCAAGTAGACAGAGTAATATTTTCGATAGAGCTAGAAGAAGAACGCGTTCATCCAACAAGTTAGATACATCTAGCGAGTCTGAAATGGGGGAAGATATGACAGAAGGATTAATGAAAGGTAGTTCAGCTAAAGAAGAAAATAATGCAAGTAAAGCGACGAGACAATTCGAAAACGCGGTAAAGAGTATTTCAAGTAGACAGAGTAATATTTCCGATAGAGCTAGAAGAAGAACGCGTTCATCCAACAAGTTAGATACATCTAGCGAATCTGAAATGGAAGAAGGCATGACAGAAGGATTAATCAAAAGTAGTTCAGCTAAGCAAGAAAATAATCTAAGTAAAGCGACGAGACAATTCGAAAACGTGTTAAAGAATGTTTCAAGCAGACAGAGTAATATTTCCGATAAAGCTAGAAGAGGAACGCGTTTATCCAACAAGTTAGATACATCTAGCGAGTCTGAAATGGGGGAAGATATGACAGAAGGATTAATCAAAAGTAGTTCAGCTAAGCAAGAAAATAATGTAAGTAAAGCGACGAGACAATTCGAAAACGCGGTAAAGAGTATTTCAAGTAGACAGAGTAATATTTCGGATAAAGCTAGAAGAAGAACGCGTTCATCCAACAAGTTAGATACATCTAGTAAATCTGAAATGGATGAAATTGCATGTAGTCCGAAACGGCAAAAGAAAATGCATTTGGACGAGTTAAGCGAAGATAAAAGTGATCCAGTTAAAAACCAAGATGATATTAAGAAACAATTTGTAAATGATCATTTCGATATATTAGGAGATCAAACGATTTTATCGAGTACAAATAAATCCATCGCATCGAGTGATAAAATTTATAAAAATGTAAACAGTTTAAATAGACTAGTGGATGGTGATAACGGAAGGAAAAAATTGCATAACAGATTTGCGTCGGGTTCAAATATTTCTACTTGTAAGAAAGATGGAAGTACTTTAAATTTTGCAGCGGGAAATTTAAGTAAAGAGAAAGAACGTACTTCAAGTGGTTCTCGAAGCGAAGAAATGGAAAATAGATCAGAAGATAGCGATGAAAATGAAAATTACGTTGGAAAACCATCTAGCACAAGCGCATTGTACTTGTCTGTTAGCAAAGGGCAAAAAATTGTAAAAAATCATAAGGGAGCATCGAGTAAAGCTGAACATTTGACGTCATCGGTGATCAGAACGCGTATAGATACGGAGAGGAATGTTTCGAAGCGACAACAAACCATTGGAAACTTTCTGATATCGGATAAAATATTACCGGCGTCGCAAGTTTCAACGAATCAAGAGAAAATAGCAGAAGTAAAACGAGAATTGGAAAGAATGAAGACGTTGGAAATAGCACAGACGAAAGAGAATGGGAAGAAGAGTGAAACGAAACCGGCCACTCTGCGAAAGGATATAAACATGGCTGGAAAGGATAAAAAGTTGACATCTCGAAAGCAACGTTTAGCGAAAGCAGCAAAACCAACCCATAAAGCTTTCTTAGTAAATGGACAAGTGTACAAAGTGAAACGACGTCTTCGCCCTCAATACTGGATCACTGATCGTCTTTATAATTATTTATCGAAGCGCCTGGAACCGAAATATAAATTAGAAACGAAAAATATTTTGGAAAAATTTGTACGACAATTGTCGGACGTAACAAAGTTCATTACCAAATGTAAATCGTACATGTTTTATAAATTCGAACTTACGTCGTTAATGAAAGAAATGGCACGTCTCGGTATTATCCATACGCGAAACGATTTTTATAATTTTGCTCATGATTTCTTTCCATATTATATTCGCGTTAAAACAGTGCCAATGTTATTGCCAGGAAACAAAAGAAATATACCTTACGACGTAAAACAGTTACACGAACCACTCTTCGATTCTTGAACTATTTTATTCCTGAATCAATACGAAAATAAAATATATCGGATTTTTGCTAAATACATTTACCGTATTGCAGTAATATACGTATACGATAAGTATATTCAAATAAGGTTAAATAAAAGCTTTACGCGTATTTTGTTATTTTTGTAATTTAAAAATAATGTATCGATATTTGATTACTTATATAGATATTTGATATTTTTCATACATCTGTTACTATTCCAAACTCCCAAAGATACCTCTCTCTCTCTCTCCTCTCTCTCTCTCTCATTCCTTTATTTACGCGTATACTTGAATAATTTACGCATCCATACGATTACCGCAAGTACACGAACATTCGGTTCGTTTTCGATTTGGCGAATTTATCTATATATCGTTTTGATGGTTGTTAAAAAGGTTTGGTTAAAATTTTGGCGACTCTTTCCGTCTAAAGTTTATTAATCGACGCGTAACGAAACTTGCGATGAAAATTTGACGAGTGATAACCGCGCAAAGTTAGATTTACGCAGTGGGGTGTAAGTAGTACGTGACACGATGAAAAGACTAACCAGAGATTAAGAATTGTACTTTTGGATATAAGTAACGCGTGGATATTAGTAGTGAAAGAACCTGGCTGTTGCATCTTTTGTTCGTATTGGTCGGGCAAACAGATTTCTGTCCCTCTGGTTTCGAACAAGGAGGAAAGTTGGATGGATAGATTAGAAGGAACGATAATAGGTTATTCGTGACTAATACGAAGCCAAGACGATCGCAGGATATACGGTATGGCTTTTGTCTTGTAAGCGAAATGAAAAGAAATAGAAAGACGGTGTTGCATTTCGGTGAGTCGCCTTAATTAACCAAACGAATCTGACCGAGTCTCGTTTGAAGTTTAATCTCTAATGGAACAGCCGTCGCAATTAGGCAAGACTTATTTTGCGCGCACCATCTCGTGTATAATGTTTGAGCGAGCATAGGGGAGGACACGTGACACGGCACGCGCCACTCGTTACTCTATCGCTATCGGCCATTCTTTCCCTTCAAAATTATTACACTCTTTCTTATTTAATCAAAATTGTTACTCTCCTTTCCTCTTCGGTAAAAAGAAAAGAAAAGAAAAGAAAAGAACGGTACAAGGTTGTCATTTCTTTTATAAATAGCCCTTTCTCTTTTCCCAGTGTTTTCCGTTGGACGTTGATGAATTTGGCCGATTAAAGCGTTGCCTGTCGAGTCACCGAACCACCTTTAAAGTCGTTTAATCGAAACGGAAAAAACGAGTGGTTACGCTTCTGTCAGAAATATTTGGCACGTGTCGAGATGATTTGGTTACTTTGCTCGTTCGAATATACGAAGATTAAAAACTGACACGGCAGAGGGGATAAAAGGATGCGTCACGCATCTTTACGTCATCGATCTTTTCCTCTTTCGTCTTAACCTTCTTAGTCTTACCGAATTTCGTGTATTTCTCGTACATTTCACGCTTTGCACGGGTATATACACGCATGTACATGACAGCGAACTAATTTTAGTAAAATGAAAAACATAAATAAGCTCGGTGACTTTGTGAATTAGAATTACATATGAATTACATCGTGCGATGTGATTATTGTACGGTGACAAGTGAAAAAGGTAGGATTGTAAGTTTTCAAAATCGTTTCTTTGCTTTTTATTTGTTATTCAGGTTGACGGGATGTAACGGCGGGAAATAGGTATGGTAGAGGAAAGAAGAGGTTATCGTGGGTTAATCGGAAAAGAAGGAACGGTATTGGGTAGAAGGGTGAAGGAAGCGGGCATTTATTCTGGCGGACGTGTGGAGGTTTTGGAAAGAAGAGTAGCCGGTATTGGCGTTCCTCCGAGTGAGTGCAGTTCTAATGTTATGACAATTATGAGCTTTCGGTGGGTGGACGGAGATGGCACGTGGCGACACGCATCGCAGAGATGGTGGCCGCGTGTCGCCGCGTGAGAACAACTTGGCTCACACGCGTTACGTCGCGCACGTGCGTACTACGTATTGCGCTTACCTTTGCGTACACGCATGCGTACAACCGACCGCGCCACGCGCCACGCGCCTATCACCCTCCAACTTTTCAATCACCACCTCTCCCTCCCCCTCTTTCCCCTTCTTCTTCTCCTTCTTCTTTTTCCTCCTCTTCCAGCACCCCGACCAATTTCAATCGATACGGATCGCGTTTTCGATCGCTCGATTACCCATTTTCTTTCTTTTCATGGCCGAGAAAGAACGTTACGGTGGATATTTGGAAAAAACTCGAGCGGATCATCGATCGGGTATTAAATATCGGTAACTTTGAAATTAATTGGATCGGGTGGCGTGGACCGCTGTACGTTTCCCTCTGGCGATATAAAGTCGGAAAAAGCGATTTCGGAGAGGTGAAACGAGAGGAAAGGTCGCGCAGGCTGGAAGAAAGGTAACGTTGCGAAATGCCCTTTTGTAAATTATTCGGCGTAAACGCGACTGGTCTCGGAAGTAGCGCAGGGCGAAGTGGTGGTCGGGACGGGGAGGGGCGGTCGGTATTCGTACGGCGTGGTACGATAAGATCGGGCCAACCGAGGTGATAAATAGGAGGGTATAGTGGCTCGGAGCGGTATTTGGTCGCGTGACGCCGAAGCGTGCGCATCGAACCGAGTTGTTGCCACGGTGAGAGTTCACGTTGGTCAAAAATCAATCTTGCGTCGCATTCAATTTTCCTGGGAATCGAAAGACAATTCGTGTATCGCCGTGATACGGTCGAGGGGTCAGCATCGATATGTTGAGAAAATTATTGAGCAAATCTGGTCGCAGACTCCTCAGGGTAAGGCGACGATAATTATCCTTCCTGACTCTGTTGCACGCACGCACGCACGCACGCACGCACGCACTCACTCACGCAATCACGCACGCACGCTCGCATGTTTCTGGCGCATCGGCCGACCTAATTTCCTTAGCTTCGCGTATCGTATCGTTAACCTAGTCACCGTGCCGTTCCTGCTTTTGCAATTGCAGCTTAATTTCGTCCGCACACCGACGCTCGCCGTACGCGTACCATAGCGGTTAACACGCTCGTTAAATAAACGTCGAATCGATAGAAACGTTTGAATTTCTCTCGGACATTTCTGCTGCTCCTGTACCGAGAGATAAACCTCTGGTTTTTCTATCCTGCCGATTTTGGCCTTGCCCGACATCGATTGCACGAACATACGCTTCTCCGTTTCATTACACACGTATACCTGTATATCCGCGAGTTAACCCGTTACGACGTTCTACGCAATCCTTTTCAAACGTTCCCCATTCGCGAGCTCGTGCGTCGGTTTGCAAAACAATCGGGTTTGTCGACGATTTATTCGAGGATCGTGGTCGAAAACGGAGCGAAGTGAAAAAGAGACAGAGAGGGAGAGAGGGTAAACTATATCGTAGGCTGTTGCTTCGATTTGCAGGCCATCAAGAAATTGTCGACGAGAAACCGCAAGGCGAAAAAGTCGGGAAACTTGACCTCTTGGCACTCGGCCATACCGGAGTTCGAAACAGAGTCTCTCTCGTGGTCTTTACCGTCTCTGGATACGAAAAGCATCGATACCTTCACCACCTATGTGGCGGACAATTCGGAGGATGGGATCTCGATGTGTTGCTACTGCGACGAGTACGAGGAGAACCAGCGGAACGAGAACACCGAGAACGAAATGATGATCTAACCCGGGCACCACGCTACAACCGATGCTGCTCTATCTTTGCGATTATCTTCGACTTTCTCCTCGATAGCGGCACCGATTCCATTTCCATCCTCGAGAAGCGTGCGTTGTTCGAGAAGGAGAGCAGCAACGAACACAGCAGCGAGGCATCGAACAGTCGAAACCGAAGACATCGATACCGAAGATCCTTTGTAATCCGTTCCACCATGCGATTCTTTGTCGAGATTATCCTTTAAGTAAGCTGTACTTTAACGAAAATTGGACCACGGAAGAGCGATAGGTTCTGTCAGCGTAAACGCGCGTACGTCAGTTTCATCGCGATGTCGCGCGATCCAATCAACCTTCCGAGAGATGTATATTTTTCAACGCGAGTGTCACGTGGATTTCCTTCCTCGGGTAAAACTAGACTTTTCGGCTAGATTTTAGTTTCCGAAATACTCTCGTCGCGAACATCGAACAAACGAGCTATACTTTTTTCTAACTATCGATCTTCCGAACAACCGCTATCTATATATACGCGTATNTATATATATATGACAGTTGGCGTATCGGTTTATTCTTTTGGCGAGCACGTACTTGATTTTCATCTCATTTCGAAGAACAGTTGGACCGTAAAGTTGGCGATAGTAGAAGACGCAAAACGAGATGTACGTGTAAATTATCCGTTCGAAATCTATCGTGGACGGTATTGTTGTTCCGAGATTTTCCCGTCTATCGAAAGTATTATTTCTCGTAGGATTTTCTTACGCGTTATCGTTTCGTTGTAGTACGTTTGCGAACGTTGCGCGCGTTCCACTTGCGAAACTATCGTACTTTAATCGTATTTAGCGGCATTTATTCCTTTCGTATTACACGGTGATTTAGTTTTTTAAGATAGACCTGTAGGGCGTTTATAATTAACGTTTCGACGACCTTCGTTTCAGTTACTTTGTAGCATTTCTACGCGCGAATGTGTACGTTTACGTCTATGCATACGTATAGTTACATGTATATAAGAAACCACGTGAATGTATATGTATATAATTACACGATACGCGAGGGTGTACATAGATGCGATACACGAACGAGTCTGGATATTTTATTCTAAGTATGTCCGACGAGGCTGTGACTTTTTAACGGATGCGAATGTGATGAATAAAATAGCGTTAGCCACGACGAGAGACCGGTGTTTCTGCGACCCTTGGATCGAAACTTCCGTTCCTTGGTAGATAAACAACGCGTTGCCGTACTCTACTCTAATGCGGTTATGCCAGTCGCGATGAAAGGGGTAGTAGGAACGTTTAGCGATCGATCCGGTCGCGTTTCTTAAACGCGCGATGTGGCGAACGGCCGGCTGACAACGCGTTCCATGGAAAGGGATAAATCGTAACGAGGTTCGCAGCGGTTTACGGTGCGTTCGCGAGGAAAAAAGAGAAGCATAAAGGAGAACGGGGCGGTAATTAGAGGCGGGCATCGAACAATAGCCACGTGCCCACGCGCTATTCTTCTTTTTCGACAATTAGCTCTCGCGCCGCTCCCCGTGGATTTTGAATATCCGTGAAAACCAGCGGCGCCTAATTATTCTTCCCATCGATGGCTAAGAACGCGGCGAATTTCCCGTTCTGCGGAGGCATTCTCTACGAAAGGTTTAACGAGTCGCAAAACTGGTTCGCGTCCCGCTATTCGAACGGAACCCTAGGATGTTTACTTTGTTTCTGGTCGCGACGCACGGCTCGCTCTGGCAAGCTGCGAAACGATCTTTGCATAAGAATAGTCGGCGAACTGGCTCGTTACGGATGCGTCACCGCGTTCAGCCGCGAATCCTGTTCCGGGGAAGGCCCGGCGCGATATAGGGGATGCGAAACGTGGCCAAGAGGAAAGGTGTAATGAGTAACGCCATGGCTCCTTTCGGATATCGTTATCGTTGTTTTATTGCAAAAATATTCGAGCCTTTCGATAGGATGACGTCGACGACGACGACGACGACGACGACGACGACACGTTTTTAATGGCACTTGATTAGACCGCGTCCGTTCCCGGATGAACGACAAACGCGAAGAAGATCGGAAGAAATAAAAAATACAAGTAGAAAGATAGAAAAGTATCGGTGATCTTGATCGCGCTTTGTTATTTACAATAATACGTTGGTATATACAAATTGTACAATAGACGGTGGCGACCGTTCGTATAATAAATTAATATCTTTTTAATTGGCTATTAGGTACTCGCGTGACTATCGCGCATCGTATGACACGCGAGATAGAAGAAAGGGGGAAAAGTGGGTGGCGCGTCTCAATAGGCCAGCTCGGCACCCCATGGCCTGTAAGGTTTGCCGTGCTGCTGCTGGGGATACTGTCCCGGATACTGGCCCCATCCGAGAGCGGTGCCACCCAAAAGGGGTGGCATGGTTCCCGTGGCAGCTGGGATTCCGGTGGAAACGGTGCTGGCCGGCTCGTAGCTGCTGCTGGTCGAGGTGACCGGCGGAACGGCGGCGGGCACCGCGGCCGGAGGGTGCTCCCGGTGGAAGCTCTGCAGATGAGAGAGCAGTCGTAACCTCAGAGGGTCTCTCTCGTCCAGTCCTTCCATGGTGACCAAGTAGCGGCCCACTTCCGCTGCGCATTCGCCCCAGCCGACCGCGTGGTAGTCCATCGCCAGCTTCGTGCTGTCGTATCCCTCGGGACCTGTGAAATCACGCCGATCGATAATCGATAACTCCTTTATCCTTGCCGCGCGTGTTTACCGTAATTGCTCGTAATCGGCGGTAAATAGCCGCGGAAAGGAAGGGGAAGCAACGGCAAGTGGGCTGGTTCGGCAGCCGGCGTTGTATTCTATAGAGGAGAGAGCAATGGGACAGGTAGCGTGGGAACCGTTTAGACCCCCGTAGACGAGGACGTTGCGCGTATAGGTGTCGGTGGTAGTAAACGCCATACGGTACCGGGATTAAACGTTAGAGGGGAAATTTTGCAAGTCGTTTAGCGCGATGCGCGAATCGGTCGTTCATCCTCCCGAACAACTTTTCCGAGAAAAGATCAAGATAATCGAGAAAAGGAAAAAAAAGTAAAAGGTAGGGTAGGCGCGTGTGGTAGGAACGCTGATAGATATAAAACGGGAGAGTGGGTTTCCCAGAGGGTTCGACATCTGCCCCGACCGTGGTGCCTCCTTGACGAAGGGTGCCACGCGGGACACCCCACTACTACCTAACTTGCCACCAATCGTGGGAACACCGCTTCGGAAGAGTCGTTGACTTCCCGTGCTTCCCACAGGATCTCCGATTCCGCTCCAGCACCTGCTTCTTTCCGCGTTTATCTCCGTTATTCCCAATCGTCTCCTTTCTCCTCCACGTTTCGCTGCGCTTTCGTTCGTTCGACCTAGATCGTTCCTAGATCGCTCCTAGATCGCTCCTAGATCGCTCCTAGATCGCTCCTAGATCGCTCCTAGATCGCGCACGGACGCAAAGAATCCCGATGGTTTGCACGAGTTTAACGAGTTTAACCGACGACAGATGGTTTTTCGGTTGCGGAGTGGCACGGTGACCGACTAGAACGTGGTTCCGCGACGCCCCGCACGGTCAACAGGTGTCTTCCGGTAGGAAAAGGTATGGCGACGTGCCGATTCACCGACCATTGGTAAACGCGAATCCTTCAAGCAGATTTACCTTTGTTTCGAAGGGTCCGCAGATGCTCGACGGTGAGCTGCAAGATCTCGGCCTTCTCCAATTTCCCACTGTGAGGATCTCTGGCCGCTGCCGGGACTAATCTCCGCAGCTCGCCGAGCGACGCGTTTATTCTGTCGCGACGTTTCTTCTCGATCATTCCTCTTCGTCGTTTTCGCGACGCGTGCTGGCAAGAATCGCCTCCCGGCGAATTGCACCTACGCAACATGGTAAACAGAGTCCTAGGTTTGCAACCGTTAATCCGCGAGGATTTACGATAATTTAGCCACGCGGTTAGGTTTCGGTTAGGCAACAGTCGTTACTCCTCGCGAGGAAGGGTCGCCCTTTCGGAAAGCGGTCCCTTCCGGCAGACAATGAGATTTTAATTACCGCGTGGTTCGACATATGTCGCGAATAATCGGATATTAGACGCGTGGATCGGTACTCACGGTTCTTTGCCGCTCTCCTCGGAAAACACGTCGTCGCAGTCGGAATCGCTCATGGTCCTCTTCAGATTTCTCTGCTGATGCGTCGGACCTTGTTGAGACGCTTGCTGCTGTTGTTGCTGCTGCTGCTGTTGCTGCTGCTGCTGCTGTTGTTGCCCGTTCTCTTGATTCCTCATGTCCGCGACGTCGATCTTCAGATCGGGAAACTCGTGACTAGACCTGATCTCCGTGCTCATGTCCGTTCTCATATCAGGCCTCATGTCCGGCCTCATCGCGGTCAAATCCTGATGATGCCTGGGCATTTCGGGCCTGTGCAGCTCGGAGGGCTGGTGCCGCATCTCCGGGGCAGCCGGGTGCCTGTGCATGTCGTGCCTCAGCTCCTGGGGCCTGAGCTCGTGCGGCGGTCGCGAGTCGTGGTGATGGCGGGCCGCGTCGGAATGCTGCGGCTGATAAGAGGCGTGAGGCGGAGGTGGGTAGCCCCAGTGGTGGTGGTGATGGTGACCGGACGGCGGCCCGGAGATGTGATTCGGCCCGACCGGCCCGACCGGCCCGGAACCGATCTCCGACGACAGCAGAGTGCTGTTCTCGTCCGATCGCGCTACCACTACCCTCCACATCCTCTCTCGATAATTCTCTTTCTTTCCGACTTTATCTATACGATGATACGCGTATATCCCTAGCAGGTAATCACAGACGCGTTTTGCTTTTCCTCGGGTGCAGCACACCACCACGCGAGAACCAACTGTCCCCTGCCGCGGATGAAACGTGGCTGGAATGGCCTTGAAGCTCACCGTTGATTCGCGCGTCCCTTGGACATGATAACGGCGTAGGCGGCGGGTTTATCGGGAGAAAGTTGGGCGAGTGGGAAGTGGCGGAGGAAATTCGCGGTGGCGTGTGACACGATAGAGCTCTCGTACTGGTCGCGGAGGTGCTGCGAAACGCGCTGCACTCGCAGGCGTGTGCACTGGTCGCGTGGCGGCCGACGTATGTCGTGTGCGGGAGGACTTGGGGACGACACACGACCGCGTGCCCCGTTTCGCCGCCGGTCCCGGCGGTGGGGGCACTAGGTGCGCCTAGCCCCGAGAGGTGGGGGCCGCGAACCTTCCCTGCTTCTCGATCGCAAGGTGAAAAGCGATCGCTAGACTCTCTCTCCTCTAGAACCCCGTCGCATGCTTCGCCGGGGTTACAAAAGCCTCGGGAAGAGAGAGAGAGAGAGAGAGATAGAAGCGAAGGGGGAGTAAAACGGCGATGAAAAGGGGCGATTTTCGTGGGAACGTTCGTGGCGCTTAGCTGGTCGCACGCTGCGCCCTTATTCCCTTCGCCCTGCTGCCCCTCTAGGCGAGATTTCGCGAAATCTCGAATAGTCGTATCCGGATGGCGCCGCCACTCCGGAGCACCGATCCCTGCCGGTCTGTCCGAACGCGCGCGCGACTAGTCTTCCGAAAGAGATACACGGTACGAAAGACTCTGGATCTCGCGAACGGACGATCGGCGTGAAATCGCGTTGCTGGTTAACCTATCCATCGAGTTCGCTCCCACGGGGTAGTCGGAACTCGCGAATAGTCCGCTTTCCGAACTGCCGAGGGTGACTGGCTACGAGGGAGGGTGCGATCGCGATAGAACGTTCTCACGCGGCAATCGCACGCGGCACGCGCTCGCGTGATTATCGATACGGCTGTGGGAACCAAACCGACTTTTCCTCTCTATCTTTCCTCTCTTCTTTTCCAAATACAGAGGTAGAAATATCCTAGGTTACGGACGCGCTTCGGAGAAGGATTATTCGCTCTTATGGCGGGAGAAATGGAAGCAAAGTATCCGACTACCGTTTCCGGTCTGCACGCGACTCGCGCACGTGAAGTCGCGTGTCGCGAATCTCGTTGCTCGTGTACGCGCGTGTGACACCGCTTCCGAATTCGTGTCCAGACCTACCCTATTCCTTCTTTAACTCATCTGCCTGCCTTTCCTCCTTTTTCTCCTTTTTTCCCCGCTACTCCGTGGAAAGGATGGAAATCGGTAGAGATCGTTTTAGAAACCACGGATATACCTTCCTTCCCATCTACGAATGTTTATATTCATAATTCCGGGAGAACTTGAAGTGGATTTGTCCGATGGTCCGGGGTCCATCTGCTGGACAAACAACGAACGTTCGGTGTAAAGTAAACACGCATACAATTAGTCGCATTCGTGACCAAGCGAAATCGACTATATAGACGGTGTTGCCTGGTATGATCTTTCTTGCGAAAACAAAGGTTCGGAATTTGATCGGCGCGAAGGGTGATGGACCGCGTATCGATTCGACCGGTGGTCATTCCCTCTCCCGATCGGCCGGTTGACCATCCACGTTGACAGTTGGCGCCGCGACACAATCGTTCGATAATTGGCTGATATTGTTCCGAATACTCGAGTTCGAAGCCGCGCGCGCATATGCCGATTCGCCTCTCCACCGCTATCGTCGCGTGGTCCAGTGCTTTACGATTTGTTGCTACTGCTCTTCCACTGGACACACCGAAATATGAATTTATCAGCGATCGCGTTACATCGTTTCCACGCATACGCGTAAATTTATCGCCGATCCTATTACGTCGCTCCTCCTACGACCATAAATATCCGCTCCTATGATTCTCTCATCCGCGCCTATTCTATCCTCCTTTCTTCCTGCCAATATTTTCCGTTATCCGCTTCCTTTCCCTTTTCTATCCTCCCACTGCTTCGGTTCCGCGTACGAAAATAATAATCGGGATAAACGCTTTACACCTTCTCGTCGCGAGTAAATCCAACCTTACCTTCCTTTCCCTTTCCCTTTCCCTTGTACCGAGAAATTCGATCAACGGTGAAAACTTTTTCGCCTTTCTAGCCGAACGTCTGCAAATGCAACGAGTCGCAGTGTCTCGCAGAGCATGTCATTCCATGCCATCTGTGCTACGCGAGTTTGCCCTCCATGATTAATCCACTCTTCGATTAACTACTACCCAACTCGTATCACGAGTTCATCGTATTATACGTACGGACGTATAAGCGAAAATCGAAAGGTCGGTACACGGTCTTGCTTTCTTTCCTCCAACTTCCATCTGATCGACTATTGTGTAAAAGTTCCACCTATAAATAAATAAATAAATAAAAAGAAAAAATGAAATCGTTACATTTTCGACGATCGTGTCTGCGATCGTGTCTGCGGAAGCGAGAATGGGAGAGATAAAAAGATCATTGGTCTTAAATGAATACATGCATTTGGCAATTCGAATGGGAATGTGCACACCCCAAAATTATACTTCCATTTAAAAGTCACCCCAATCGTCGCAGCGATTCGTTGCGGTTCGAGGCGTCTCAATTGCAAGCAAGTGCCATGCAAACCGTCGCGGATTCGCCATCGTATATTAAACAATTTTTTTAAGCGTGATTTTTGAAGGTGACAGCTGTCAGGGGTCAATTTGACAGACCGGAACAACCGCGAAACTGCGCTGTTTCCTAATTTCCCAGAGATCTCGCCACGCCTTTTCAAACATCTTTCAAACTTCCTTTCCTTTTATTTTTACTTCCATAGAATAATCTGAGATTGAATTCGCTTAACCAGCTCGTTACTTCCACACTGAACAACGATCGATCATGTCTCCACATTTTACAACATCACTGGCCATTGTATGAATTAAGGTACCTTTGATCGATGACTTTTCAATCGAAGTCTAGTATCGTTTGACCCCGAGGGAATAGCCACCGCGTCCACGATAATCCATCTTGATATATAACTCTCCGTTTTATTTCATCAAACTTTCCTTTTTCCAAACGTACTATTTTATTTCTAAACAATCTTCCTTCGACAATCTTACGCTATGTACAAAAAGTTTTATATTCTATCAAAACGTTACGCTATAACCATCTAACGGCCGAGTAGTGGTACTAACCGAGGGATACAAACTATCGTTAACAACGAGTATTTCTCGTTGATAATAAACTTTTTAATTTATTATTCTAATCGTTTATTGATATTATTAACTATATGTGTCATATTTTAGAAAATATATCTTCCAGTATTGACTGTGTATTATTTTATCATCCGGAAATTATGACTTCGATAACCTTTTTGCGATAAGCGAAAGATTCTATAGACAACACGTGTAAATAGTTTTAAATTGTAATACTACCCGTGTCTCGTGTACGTTATATTATAAATTATAATATCTGCCTGCTGCGAAGATACTGCAATATCTTCGAGTATTACATCGTTTATTCCTACGTGCAATATGTGCATAAAGCGTATCATCGAGATGATATAACCTTAATACGAAGGTGAAATGCATCGGAACGGTTACCGTGAAATATTAGTATCGTTAACGTAATACGCTTGTAAATTACAAATTACATAAAAATAATTGAAAATGTCGAAAGAATCAGATGGTACGATTAGCCATAAAATTCACAGAGAACGCAATGCCGGTCGTAAAGCGGAAAAAAATAAAGCGAAGAAAGATCATGCCGAAGAATTCACGGATAAACAGAAAAATCCCAAAGCATTTACATTTAATTCCGCGATTAAGGCAGAAAGACGCTTTAGACGAAAACAAGACATAGAAACAAAGAAACAACACATACCGCTGGTTGATAGAACACCTGTTGAGCCTCCTCCTGTTTTAGTTGCTGTTGTTGGTCCTCCAAAAGTTGGTAAATCTTTAGTAATTCAGTGCCTTATTAAGAGTTACGTGAGGCAACCGTTGGTCAATATACTTGGTCCTGTTACCGTTGTTTCTAGTAAGAAAAGGAGAATTACTTTTATGGAATGCAACAATGATATAAACAGTATGATAGACATCGCTAAAGTAGCAGACCTTGTACTGCTTTTAATAGATGCATCCTTTGGCTTTGAAATGGAAATATTTGAATTTCTAAATATCTGTCAAGTTCACGGTATGCCTAGAATTATGGGTGTCCTAACTCACTTAGATTTAATAAAACAAGCAAAGCAATTGAAAAGAACCAAGAAGATATTAAAACAAAGGTTTTGGACAGAAGTTTATGCCGGAGCAAAATTGTTTTATCTGTCTGGATTAATTCATGGAGAATATTTACGTACGGAAGTTAAGAATTTAGGTAGATTCATATCTGTCATGAAATTTAGACCGTTAACTTGGCGTACCATGCATCCTTACGTTATGGTTGACAGAGTGGAAGATTTAACATCTCCAGAATTAATTAGACAAAATTCAAAGGTTGACAGAACGATAAGTTTATACGGGTATGTAAAAGTTTATACGATATATATTATAATACGTTATAATTCTTAAAAATTTTCGATACTAATTTTACGTTAATATGAATAGGTATGTGAGAGGAATCCCATTGAACAAAGAAACATCCGTACATATCCCTGGTTGTGGAGACCTAAAAATCAAAGATATTAGTTTTCTGCCAGATCCGTGTCCTTTGCCGGAAGAATTAAAAAAACGTGCGTTAGTAGAGAAAGAGAGACTAATTTATGCACCTTTTTCTGGTGTTGGTGGTATTGTATATGACAAAGATGCTGTTTATGTTGAATTGGGTGGTAGTCATTCTCATCGAGAGGAAGAGACAGGTTTGGTTGGAGCATTAATGGATGCCCAAGAAACGTTAGATCAAAAATTGCAACACAGCGAATTACAATTGTTTAGTAATACTGCTCCTATAAAATCACAAGATATAAACGAAGATTTTGGCAATTATAAGACGGAAGCTGTAAATGATAATGGCAGGATTAGGAGAAAGGTTCTATTCTTAGATTCAGAATCTCTAGCAAAATCTTCCGATATATCGGATGAAAGTGACCAGGAAGATGTCAAAGATGATGAATTAAATAGCGATCAAGATGAAAAAATTGAAAGCGATATGGAGGAAGTAGATGAAGTGATAAGCAAAGTTGAATGTTTGAAAAAAGTGAATGATGACAGCTTGGAAGATATAAAATTGAACAAAGAAGATGAACGTAATGTTAAAAAAATACATAAGAGAGCAGGCGTGAAGAGAAAAAATGAAATCTGTCAATCGGAAAATGTTAAAAAAGTTAAGAGTTTGTCAAATGTTTCAAATCTGGAGAACAGTGGCGCGTCTATTAAGAGACAGAAATTTTCAAATTTGGCAGATTCTGGGGTTTCAAAAATATCGAATACCGTAGATGTTTATCATTCTCTAAGCAAGGAATCGGATATCGTAATAAAGAATAAAATTAAAGATGTACTGGATCAATTGAATTCAGAGTCGACCAAATCAAAGGAGAAAATGGATATTGAGAGTGAAAGTTTTGATGAATTTAGTGACGGAGACTCTAGAGTTGATTTAGAAAGAGATGACGCAAAAAAAGAAACCGATTTTCCGTATGAAACCTCTGACGAAGAAGATTACAAAGAAGAAGAAAATGAAGGAAATGAAAATATTAAAACCGATAGTATCGAAGAAACTGATGAGATCGAAGACGAAGAAGAAGTTGAAGATGAAATAAAGTGGAAATCAAATTTAGTTGAGAAAGCCAGGCAAGCATTTGAAAATCGTCAACGAGATAACAAGAATCTCATGAAAATCGTTTACGGAGCATTCGATAAAAATTCCGTGGAAAAAGAAGATAAAGAAGTAGAGAAAGTCGAGCATGAAGATACTGAAATAGGTGGTATCTTTCGTGTAGTTCAAGAACAACAGAAACACGGAATACAAGAACGAGAGCTACAAAACCAAGATGAATGTATATTTTTTCCGACAAGTCAGCGTGATTGGTTGACTGAAGAAAATAAGGTACTTGTAATGAATCGTTTCGTAACCGGAAAGTGGAAAGAATCGGAAGACGCAGAAGAACTTTTAAAATTAGATGATATAAATGATGAGGAATTGTACGGAGATTTTGAAGATTTAGAAACTGGAGAAAAACACGAAACAGAAATGACAAAAGAATCGATAATGGATGCGGTAGAGGAGAAGAAGAAGCTTTTAGAAAAGAAGAAAAAATTAAAAGAACAGTTTGATTTAGAGTACGATAATGGCGAGAATAAAACATATTACGATGAATTGAAACTAGAGGTTGAAAAGCAAGCTAATCTAAATAAATCAGAATTTGAGGGAATAGATGATAATGTAAGAGTACAGCTGGAAGGTTATCGTCCAGGTATGTACGTTCGTGTTGAAATTGAAACTGTACCACACGAACTTATTACTCATTTAGATCCCACATATCCGTTGATTATCGGGGGACTTTTACATGGGGAAGAGAACATAGGATATGTACAGACAAGAGTAAAAAAGCATCGATGGTATCCAAAAATTCTAAAGAGCAAAAATCCGCTGATACTTTCCGTAGGATGGCGTCGATTTCAAACGTTACCAATTTTCTCCAAATTAGAAGACAATTTAAGAAATAGAATGTTAAAATATACCCCTGAACACGTTGCTTGTATGGCACATTTTTGGGGTCCTGTTACTCCACAGGGTACAGGTGTTTTAGCAGTTCAAGATGTGGCTACTAGAATGCCAGGTTTTAGAATAGCAGCAACGGGTACCATTGTAGAAATGGACAAGAGCACACAGATCATGAAAAAATTAAAACTTACCGGTGTTCCAATGAAGATTTATAAGAAAACTGCTTTTATAAAAAATATGTTTAATTCAGCACTTGAGGTAGCGAAATTTGAGGGTGCTAGAATAAAAACTGTATCCGGNATATGTTTAATTCAGCACTTGAGGTAGCGAAATTTGAGGGTGCTAGAATAAAAACTGTATCCGGTGTACGTGGTCAAATAAAGAAAGCCGTATCAAAGCCTGAAGGATGTTTCCGCGCAACATTCGAAGATAAAATAGTTTTGAGCGACATTGTTTTCTGTCGAACTTGGTACAAAGTTGATGTTCCAAAATTTTATAATCCTATTACTTCGCTCTTATTACCTCCCGAAGAAAAGAGTCATTGGCAAGGTATGAAAACAACTGGTCAATTAAAGAGAGAAAAGAGTATACATACGCCTGCTAATAAAGATTCTAGTTATACGCCTATTGAAAGACCAGTAACAGTGTTTAAACCCTTATCTATACCTCGAAACTTACAAAAGGAGCTTCCGTATCGAGACAAACCGAAATTAATGCCACTTTCTGGCAGGAATAAATCGAACATCAAAATCGGTAAGATAGCGGTAGTACGTGAACCAAAAGAAGCGAAAGTGGCGAAACTTATGACAATGATCAAAACCAATTACGCTTACAAACAAAAGCAACTTAAACAAGCTACGAAACGAAGAATTAAAGCGCATAAAGCTCAAATTGCTGCCATAGAAGCACGGAAATTCGAAAGACAAAAAGAATTGAAGAAACATGTATTCAGAGAACTTAGCAAGTTAGAGAAGAAGAAAAAAACGTAATGTTTACTGTGTTCGTAATTGTTTATAAAATATATTACATTTTTATAAATAGAACAGTTGTTATTTTTACTAACAAGATTTGTTCCGTAATATTGTATAAACTAAATACTAGGTTTATGCTGTACTCTATGATATCTAAAATAAATTACATAAAGAGAAAAGTTGTCAAAATATTTATTTTATTGCAAACGTTTTAGATAAGTTATAGAATCATTATATATTATGAAAATATATTATTAGTTCATACAAAATAATAACAACTTTATATGTAATATTCTTATAATATAGCTTGTGATCCACGCCAAGAGGCGATAGTATGATGTCCCGTTGAATAATTATCTCCACTCTAGAAATAACGAGAAAAGAGTAATCTTTATACTTCTATCATTTTGAGTATGCTTTTGTACTTTTAATATTCTTATTCTGATTTCACCTGTGTTAGCATTAGTAATTCATCTTGTGTGTCGACAATTTTAACGGGGAACGGAGAACCAGGTACGAGAACGCCTGCCCAACGAACTTCAACTCTGTAATCGCCTGGTTCCGTTGGATCATACCGACAAAGTATTATACGATCTTTTTGAGTTTCTCTTTGCATTTCTACTCTAAACGCTCCTTTAGGGCCACGAACTCTTACGGTGAGCTGACCGGCTCCAGCTCCTCGAGTGTCACAAATGAAGCGCGATTGAAACGTTGCTAACACTCCATGCTCGATACCTGGTCCGTAAACTCGAACCTATCGTTAAGAATATTTTTCAATATTTATTTTCCCGATTTACATTATTTTGAAATAGGTAATTGCATATTGACTTAAAATGTAGATCCCAAATTACCACCTTTGAAGCATCTGGAGCCCCGGAAACACGTAATGTAAAAGGGGAACCGGGAACATGTTCTCCAGCATATTTAATCGTCAATGCATGACGTCCAGCTTCTTGAGGTTTTACATTTAATGTAAACGTTGCGTCACCGTGATCGTACAGTTCACAATAAGCCACTTTGTGGGGACCAACACAATGTGCCGTCAATTCACCTAAATATTAAGATATACTTGCACTTAATATCCATCAATAAGTAATAAATATACAGTTTTTAAACCATAATACGTACCAGGGCCTGCGCGTCTTGTGTCAATGAAACTTCTTATTTCCTGACCGACTATACCATGTTTCAATCCATCTCCGGAACAAATAACTCGAGATGCATCAGCTGCACTAGTCACGTTTATTTGTAAAGGGCATCCTTTTAACTGTCTTCCATTCCAAGACACAGTCATCAAAAGAGGATCAGGTGTTAATGGTATGTAACTTGCTCGATAAACGCTGTCACCTGAGCACAAAATTATAATTTAAATTAAGAAATTCAATACAATGAGACAACTTGTATATTATTAAAAGAAATATCTACCTAAATGTTGTAACATTACATTGAGCTCGCTGGTTGGTGAAAAAAGTTGAACTTTTGGTGTTCCTGTACCAGCTTGAGAACCGTCTATTGTAAAACTAACTTCTTCTCCACATTTTGCTGATGTTAATCCTCTTCCCCTTAATAAAACACGACTCGTATCTTGCATAGGTGGCTAAATACAAGAAGTAACAATAATTTTCCAAAGTTACTGTAACATAAATTTAATCCTGCATAATTTTAATACCTCTAAATCTTGAACAATTGCTAATTTCGGAGCACCTGGAAATGGAGTTCCGTTAAATAATATTTCTAAACGATGTTCCCCGCTATTTAACTGTGGCGAAATAAGTTTCAGTCTATTATTTGAAGTCATTTCGAAAGATAATGCATGATCTCCTATGCTCCCAGTAAGTTCACCAGGTCCAGCTTCGGCAGTATCGAAACTAATTTTATTTGATGGATGCAATTTCAACCGTCCAACATCGTCGCATACAGCTGGCCAACCGCCTTAGAAACAAAAAGAACATATTTCTGAAAACTAATACATTCTTCTTTTTCTTCCTCTTTTTATTACCAGTACTGCTGCTATTACTACTACTGTTATTATTATTATTGTTATTATTATTATTATTATTATTATTATTATTTACCAATTACACGAAGATTTCGTGTATCAATTATTTTTGGATGCCAGGGAGAACCTGGAAGTTGTTGGCCAGCAGAAACGACTCTGATATCGAATACTCCAATTTCGGTCGGTACATAAGATATATTCCAAGTACCTGGATTAGCCCCAGCTTCAATAATTGGTTTTGAAACAGTATCTGGGCCATCTACCTATAAACAAACACGAATGAATCTTAACGTAACGTAATAAAATTTATGAATGTATTAAATGAAATATTGTTTTTTTTCTTATAGTTACTTGAACTGCCGGAGGACATCTTGTACCAGTGACGATAAAGTGCGCTGTTTTATCTACATGGCCACTTAATAAACCCTCCCCTTTCGCACGAGCTTGTCCAGTTGCATCAACTGTACATACTAATGGACTATCTGGTATAGGACAACCACCTGGACATGAAAAGATAATGAAATGTATTTCTCAGAGAAGTTGCAACATGTATTTTAAAATAACGGGTACATTACTCTTACCATATGTGATATTAATCATGTATGTACCAGGTACACTGGGAGAAAATTCAACCATTTCAGCACCATCGTTAAGCGGAGTAACTTGTAACGGAAGTTCTTGACCTAACGGACTTGTAGCTACTACATCCAAATCTGCCATTCCAGCATCTGTTTTTATTACTATAATAATTTATGATTACAATTACAGTGTATACCTTTCTCATTTTACAAGCTGTAAAGATATATAATTATTGTAAAATACAAACTTTTAAAGGCAATATGATCATGTACAGACACTGTCATAGGTCCTAGTTCTTGTAACTTTACTTTAGTAACATCAAAAGCTTGACAGAAGAAAGGCGAACCCAGAACTGGTTTTGTACCTTGTAAGACATCGATTTTATACGTTCCTGATAGGATTAAAACAGTTAAATTATTACGATAATATTACTAGTATTATTACTTTTATCCTGAAATTACGTACCGACGTTATTTGTAGTAAACTCAGCAAGCAAATTTCCATCTCGATGTTGATAACATCGAACTGGAACTGCATTACCTTGTGGTCCACTGATTACTACATCGAACTCTTTTCCAGGACTTCCTAAAGTTTCGATGGTAAATGAAGTTACCTTACCGACACACGATTGGTATAATCCCAATCCTGTTGCAGTAACTTCTCTTCCTCCGGTTGGACCACGAACTGTCACATCCAATGGGCTTCCTACGAGAGAAAAAAAAAAAAAAAAAGAAAAAATATCTGGTCAACAACACAAATAAACGAAATAATGTAAATGATTATCAAAATAGACAATAAGTAATATACCCAATATATGAACTTCATTATATTTTATATGAACTTTATGAGGAGCTGCTCGTGTAGGATGAAACATTATATCATATTGACCGTTTTCACCATCTCTAACTACACTATCGACATCAGCACCGGCAGCGCGTACATTCACAGTTAATTTTCCAGGTCCAGCTTCCTTTGGTGCAACCACTATGAAAAAATTTAACAATAAATTACACAGTGTTCAACAGTGTTACTTGAAGTATTTTACACCTTAATATATAAAATAAATAAATAAAATTATATATTATATATACCTATAATGGTTCCAGGTCGATGACAAACTACGTCTGACACTTCCTTAATTGTTACTTTTCCAGGGTCAAAAGCTTGAAGTGTTTGAGAACTGATCATTTTATGACCGTCACTGAATATTACGCTATAAGTTCCAACTTGTCGTGTTCGAATTTCTACTCGATATAGAGTAGGTGACAATTTTGTTAATGTACACGGAATAATTATACCTTCGGGTCCTGTATTAGAGTGTGCAGTTAAATTATAACGTTACATACATACATATGTTATATAAATATAATAATATATGGAATATAAGCTCACCTGTAACCTCGGCAGATACAGGACCTTCTAATCCTGGCATTTCTAAATCCATGCATGCTGTATTCCCAACACGAATCATAGTCGGTCCATCTAACATTGTACTAATCACTGGACATTTAAATGGACTGCCTAGTAAACAATAATACTACGGTTACTGATCTTCTGTAGATATTAATATCTGCTGAGAAAATAAAAACATTAAATTCACAAACCTGGAACATTATCGTCATTGAAGCTAATATTGACATAATGAGTACTAGTAGTTTGTGGAACAAATGTTACATCGTATAATCCACGAGCACAGGCAACGACTTCTGCCTTAACTGTGTTATTTTCTGTACTCACGACTAACTCTAGTGTACCCTCACCAGCTTCTGCAGCATCAACAGTAAATGTTGTTGCTTGACCTAACAGTGCTTCTGTAAGACCTGACACATGAACCTGCACCAATTTTAATAAAATAAATCTTTACACGTGACGTATTTTGACATTTTTTAAATAAATTACCTTTGTAACGTCATAAACATTGCAAGCAAATGGAGAACCTTTAACGTGTTCACTGTCCACTAATATACTAATATTATGTCTGCCCACTTCCATCGGTACGAAGCTAATATTATATTTTCCATCTATAGGTTCTATTGTAATAGGAAGGGATATATTTGATGGAGGTATTACGATTACATCGCAATTTGTTGAAGGAGTTTGCGGATCTACGATAAAGGACATCAACTGCTTTACAGCTCCCATTTTTAAATTGTGACCCGTAATTACAGCTTGACCTGCGCCAACTACTTTGCAATTGAATGGTGAACCTAAATATAAAAAATTACATTTGAATCTTGTACATTTAATGTATAACTATTACAAATTTATTATATACCTGGAACTGGTTCTCCATTAAAACGAACACTAAGGCTGTGTATAGCAGCTTCTTGTGGTTTAAAATTTACTCTGAATTTTGCATTTCCTTCGCTTTGTACGTAATTTGGTACATTCTTACCATTTACAGCAACAATAATTTCAAGATTACCAGCACCCGCTTGACTAGCATTAACTACAATAAAAATATGAATGAATAGATAAAATGTAATAAATGTACAAAATAAAAGAATAAAACTGCCACTTACTGCTAAAGAAAACTGGTTTGCCAACAACACCGCTATTTATATCTGTTACTTTTACTTTATCAGCATTATAAGCTTTTACTAAGAATGGACTACCTTCTACGTGTAATCCATTTATTTTTACTTCAACACTATGATCCCCTATAAGTTTGATGTAGTATTTTTTTTTTTTTTTCCATTTTCTTTTTTTTTAAATATTCTTTTAATTATTATAGTTTCTTATTGATTCACATACCAACATCTTTAGGTGTGAATCCGGCAGTATAACATCCATGACCACTCTGTTTAACATGAATCGGTAAACTTTCTCTGGTTGGTGAAAGAACCTCCACTGTTGGAATTCCTAAAGAGGTATCTGCTTCTATTGTAAATGTTGTTAACCGATTCACAGATACTTTTTCAAGTCCTTCAGTTATTATTACTTTAGCTGTGTCGCTCACCTAGCGTTTTACGAAAATCATTTTAGTCGTTTTCGTTAATTATCATCAGAGAGTAATTACAATATATAGAAAGGAGAAATAATAACAATAGACGAAAAAAATATAATGGTATTATACCTGGCAACTGAAAGGACTACCAGGTACATCCTCTCCATTAAACCTTAAATCCACAGTATGTACAATTGGTTCCCGTGGTGTAAACGATATTGCATACGTATGCGGACCTTGAGCTTGAGCAGAAGTTGGTACACGACCACCATTTACTGTCACTTCGAGGTTTCCTGGCCCTGCCTGACTCGTTTCAACTAAGAAGGAAGATTTAATTAACATCCTTATCGATGCGCGTGATATACTTCAAAATATTTGTATTCATACCTAAGAAAGTTACAGGCATTCCGATAACACCATGCTTAGCATCCTTTACTTTAATAGCAGTCACATCATACACTTTGCAGCTAAATGGACTACCAATCACGGGAACATTCCGATGACTTACTGAAATTCTATGTTCTCCAACTACTCTTGGTGTAAATGCTACACTGCACGTTGTATCTTTGTTGTCAGTGACTTGAGCGGGTACGGCCTGTCCATTGGGTCCTATCAAGTCCGCCGGTTAGTTGTTTAATACAATTTAGTCAGCCAACTACTAGGGTGGATCACAGGGGTACCAAAAGTGAACAGTGAGTGTTTATGCGAGTTTATCAAGTTCTTTTTCGAACTTAAGGTCTTTAATTATAATAAGCAACGTCTAATTAGAAAAAGCAATATATATTACATATTTAAAATACGAGCAATATATATAGAGAGAAAGTTCAATCTCTGTATATATATATATGCGTGTGTGTACACAGGACATACACACTGTAAATATTATTTTGAACGAATTGACTATTAGGGATGCATAAATGTAAATGGAATAAGGTATTAGTTTGCTTGTATCATCTGGCAGTTAAATTCAGATTGATAGTTAGTCAATATTATTACATTACTAAGTTATACGAAGGAAGTAACTCAAGCAAGATGTATGAAGATTTAAGAAACAGAAACCACTAGAGATCAACTTTTGCATTGTTAATGCTATACTTAATAACTAAGTACCGTTCAAATAAATGATCGTATTGGCACATTGACTAAAGCGATACAAGTTTCACATTCAAAAACTATAATTTTATGCGGTAATATTTAAGAATTAAGATAAAATTAATAATGTATATATAGCACCATAAAGATGGCTGTCACGCATATAGTATACGCTTTACTTCATTTAGTAGATAACACTACAACTGAAGTGTTAGTCACTGTTTTACTAATCACATATTACAGTAAAATCAATGCTGTTATAATACTCTAAGGTGGTAACTAGAGGTAAAAAAGAAGATGAAAGTAACATAGAAAACTATCTTTGTGCATTACTTTTAGAAAATGTCAAGTTAAAAAAACCCACCACCAGTTATATGATATAATCCAGTATTAAGATAAAAGTGAGATTAGTTGTGTTTGAGAAGTCTAGTAATGTCGTAGTCTGAAAGCTGGCCGACCTGCAACAGAGAGAGAATTGCTCTCAAGCTAGAGATTAACAAGACAGACAAACACAGAGGTAGAACTTCGTGCAAGTTTCCACCGTATTAATTAATTGACAAAATTTATTCAATGAATATTACTAACACATATAACAGAAGATCAGAAATTTATTATGAAAATGATAAGTACAACATAGGAGGTGCTCGTATATACTTCCAACTATCTGTAAAACCATTGTGCATCGATTGTAAAAATTTGATAATACCAGATTGTAACAAAATATAAAAGAATATTTAATGTACAGTATAACATCGTTATGAAAATTGTGACGTTTGTGCGGTAAAAGTAAAAGTACAATCTTGAATTGAAAGATGTACATGCGACACAGACATATTAAAATACAATTGCAATAGAAACCATCGATGATAATAAAAAGAGGATAGACGTACCTTCAACATTAACTTCTAAATCTTCCAAGCTACCGGCAACATTGCTGACGGTAAGATAACTTTGTCGTCCTAATCCAGCACTGCTTAATGCCTGCCCACTCACTGTTACATGACTATCACCACCTACTCGAGTTATGATCGGGCAGCCGGGTACTGTTCGTTTATTGAAGGCTATATTAATTATATGTTCACATGCCTCAAATGGTACGAAACTAACTGAAAACCGAGCATTTCCCTGTGGTGTAACTTGAGTAGGTATATTCTGATTGCGAGCTGATATCGTAATTTCTAAATTTCCTTCACCAGCTTGACTTGCATCAACTATCAAGGTACAAAAGGTATTTTTACAAAGAATTTGAAGAGAAGGGTAGAGATTGGATATAATGTGATATTCAAATATGCATTGTACATACCAGTGAAATGTGTAGGTTGACCAACACTACCCCTAGCTACAGGACCTATTAATACTTTATCTGCATTAAATGCCTTAGCTAAGAATGGTGTGCCATTTACAGGATGGCCATTATATTCAACGCTAATTGAATGGACGCCAACATCTTTTGGAATAAATTCGGCAGTAAAACCACTTTTTATATCACCGGTTACTTTCACAGGCAATTCACTATTTGGTCCTAAAAAAGTAAACTTTTCTAGCATCGCGTCGTGTAATATCGAGGAATCTGAATGCGTAACATCCTTACTGACCTCTTACGGAAACTGCAAGTTCTGCACTACCGCTACCATCAACTCCCATATGAAAACTAGCAGGTTGATCTACCGGAATTAATTCCAGGTGATTTAAACTTAACGTTACTCTACTGGTATCAGATACATTACAAATAAAAGGGCATCCTTTCACTGCTTCTCCTTTAAACTTTATGTCAATGTAATGTGGCTTTGCAATTTCTGGTGTAAAAGAAACAAGACAACGTCCTCCTCCGACTACTTGAACATGATTAGGTACTTCTCCTTCATTTATAGAAATTTCAAGTTGTCCTTCACCAGCAGCACTGGCATCAACTATAAAATTAACAAAGATCAAGCATAAATTTACACGCATTACCATCTTTCTTACAATTATCTTTGGTTACCTCTAAATTGGCAGGCATGTCCTACAACAGCGCTGGGTATATCAGTAACTTGAATTAAACTGCTATTGTACACCTTGGCGACTAGCGGTCCCGCCGGTAGCTTTTGTCCAGCGATGGTTACTTCTACGAGATGACTGCCTACTTCAATTGGAGTGAATTCAACGCGAAATTCACCTGATCTACCTGATTCTTCGTTAATTCTTGCTGGTATATGTCTCTTAGAAGGTGCTAAAAATTTTCGTTGCAATTTTTATTATAAAAAGGTTGTTAATAAATATAATTTTAAATACGATATATAACTGATTTTGAATACATACTTATAATTTGTACGTCAATTTCATTATTACTAAAGCCAAGAGCAGAAAGTTCAAAAAGTGCTGGACTACCAGCAGGGACCAATCTTATCGAATCCCCAATCACTGACATTTTTGGGGCTGGCATAATGCCCACACGCCAAGGTGATCCTGTTAATTTCACACGTAAAATTGTACGATAAATTTTGATATTAAAACACACGAAATTTGAATCATAAATGGAATTTAATTGAAATGTAACTAATGTATACGCAATATTTAACTGCAGTGTAATAATATTTAAATGGTTAATAATTGTGTCAATGTAAAGGCATAAAATGTTTTGTCAAATAATAAAAAACATCATTTGTATCTATGTACTTCGACTAAGATTTCATTATATTTCAACGTGATTCCCATGAAATACTGCCTAACCTTCTAGTTACTGTAAGAATATGTGCAACGAATCGATGAAATTAACTTTTATCGTTGTTACGGAGAAGTTGACAAATTTATTTGAAATTAACCAGAGGAAAATTGATATTTTTCATTATACGAGAATAGGAAAAAATTGAATTACCTTTACCACCTATAATTTCAAACTAGGAAACCTGAAAGACGCTAAGAAAGTTAAAGGAAAAAAGGAGAATTTAATCGTATTGTAAATGTACTAAATGTGAGAATAGGCAATGAGACACACGAATCGAATCTATCGGTCAATAATAGAGCTCCATTATGGAATACACTTCGATCTCGGCCATAACTAAGAACAGATATTGAGTGTTTTCACAGTCGCTCGCGCACTAATTTGATTATGGTTATTTCATCTTTACTGAGCACTAATTGCGAATAATTCCGTTGAAAATCCATTTTGATATAATTTGAAAACTACTTTTAAAGATGCAGAACAAAGTTTAAAATCGAATGATCGAGAAAATCGAAGAATTTTATAGCTTCTGTTCGTTTATGAAGAAACGTCAGCAGGTCGCGATTCACGGTAGACTCAGAGTCGAGCGACAGGACGGGTGTAGCTGCCACTACTGAGTTGCTGCTTAGGCCCAAAACCAGGGACGTGCTTTTCTTGGTGTACGTTCAAGAATTTTCTGTCACATTTTTTTCCTTTTCTTCCCTATGCTTTATATCTATTTTTCATTAACTTTTTATAACACTTCTTTCAACGATTTCGTTTATATTTAATGGTTTTTCATTAAGAAAGCACGTCATATACCAGTCATTTACTGGAAAATCATTTTACGGTATAAATCAGAGTGGGGCGTCAAAGCGACACGATACGACTATGTTCTCCCATCCGTTTCTTGCTCGTTCGACCGGCTACAGTGTGTACGTTCACAGGATACCTGATCTGCGTATTTCGATACTTTAAGGTCGGCCGCAAATAGAAACTTCACTGTTTGCATTCAACGCAAAATTACTTTAAAATAAATACAGAAAAAGTGTGATCTTATGTTTGTCAATGATTATTATCGATAAAAAATAAAAAAAGTGCAGTTTTTTACACATCACGATACTATTTAGTAATGACATTTTTATGCCATTCAGTCTACTACGCTAAACGAATGTCAGAGTGGAATACTTGAATGTATACAAGGAATGTGGCTTTCATGCATTATAATTCTACGACGACCGAATTCTTTCGATTTTCCCTTCCAACGGAATTGGAAAACTATAGTTTCTTGGATAATTTTGTATTTTAATACGTTTATTCTTTATAACTACATAGAGATTTCTACCCGATGTATTTTCGATATATATATTTTCAATACTCCAATAGCTTGAAAATTAATTGGCAAATTTTGTGACGTTTTATAATACGCGATACGTATAATTTATCATACCTAATATATTTTTCATATTTAAGAAAAGTAAGGAGAGGAATTAAAAGTTGTTCGATACCTTTTACATTACGTCTGTACTATTAAGATCATTAAGTTGATTTTCTTTCATTCCGGATTGCTTAGCGCTACATTCTTAATGTTAAGAGTTACACCGAAGAGTCTATGGTTCGTGAATCGCTGCATTCCCCGACATAACGGGTCATACGGAAGGAAACTTGTTCCAAAATTTTCAAAAATTACTCTCGAATTCTTATCGATTTACTAAAACACGATTAACATAAACGACATCAAAGAAGTAAATGTTTATTTTTAAATCTCTAAATATATCGGAACGAATGAAACATTACTTATGCGATGGCAAATTGAAATCAATTAAAATCAATCTACGAATACATACGTCAAAACGAAAGTAACAATGTTATATAAATATAGTACCAGCAATCTTTGTCTAAATGCACAGATTTTTTTTTTTATAGCCGGTAATAACTGTGCCCGATGTATAATCGAAATTTGTATAATTAGTACGTATTTTAATTGGGCACTACCGTAATTTCAACGTTACACGTTTAGAAATTACTCGAATGTATATCTCCTCGCGTTTAAATTGTAAAAATTAACGATATAAATTGTATTTGATGAAAAGATGTAAATTGAATAAATAAATTGGGTTGTATAAGAATGCATTCCACATGTCGCTAAACCGTAAGTTATTCCGCGTGCTGTCTCAGAATAGAAACAACCGCAAACATTTCTTTCTTGCTAAATAATAACGGTGCGGCGCATATTTGGTTTAACAAAAGATTGTACGAAAACAAGATTATAGTTGTAGAAGCAATTAATGTTATTTAAACGAGACGAAAGAATCAAAAGACTTTCATATTACTCTTGAATATACGTCGTTTTACCTTATGGTAATTCTTATTTACACAGTTTTAATGTTAATATAATTGATTACTTATATGTATACAAGGATTAAATCGCTGTATTGTCGGAAAATTTTTTTAAATCATCGTAAGATAGTATCGTGCAGTTACATGGATTACATTTACTTCTATGTAGGCAGAGACTGACTATCCTCGTTCGTAACCAAATACGTCTACAAGTATACGAAGACTTTAATGACCACACCTACAGTCTCCTTGATATTTCTTCTCAATTAATAATATACGGATATTATACGAGCTTCGACAAATAAGTACAATTTAAAGTAAATATTACCGACACACGCATAGAAGAGTTTATTTAAATAAAATTTATATTAAAAGTTATAATACGACACAGCCCCTACTACCTGTGTAAAGTAAACCATTTGAATATTTAATTTTTTGTAAATTTTCAAACGTTAGTTACATTT
>NIJG01000134.1:4976850-4990688 GCA_002201625.1 Euglossa dilemma | reverse complement strand
TTTTTATCGGGAATTTTTATATGAAGTTTTTAGATATTTTAAACGATTTGAAAACAATATTCCGGCGAAGATTTTTACAATATTGTACATGTACTATGTGCGATCACGATTGCAAAATGCCTTTTTCCACATCGCATCTAAATAATTTCCTTTGCATATATGCAGTGGCATAACGCAAATGCTCTCAAGTTTTAATGCCACGATACGTAGTAAATAATATTCGAAGTAGACGTAAAACGTTATTTAATTATCGTTAAAAGCGTGTCATTTATACGAAATCTTATTTAAAACGTTTTATTTATTATGCTGATTCGTATTAAAATTGTTAAGTAACATCCATAACATAAAGTATCCAAACATCGTACGATATGGCCAAAATAAGAGGACTGTTTAAATAAGAGTATTATTCCTGATACTTTGTTAAGTAAATGAAAGGAAAAAATTCAAGAAGGAAAGGAAATTATATATGAGGAAGGAAAGGAAACGATGACGTCGTATATGTGTCAGTGGAACATCACGTGGATGCGTGAAATCGCAAGTCAATGACCTGATCAATGACCTGTTGATTCGAACAGTACATGTATGTACTTGATTGTACAATGTACTTCAAGAGGTAAAATAACGTACGACATGGTAATTAAACGTAATTTTTATGAAAAGCTGAAAACTAATAATAAGACTTACAAACGTAAAATTTAATAAACAACAACGATAATATCTTTACGTAGTGTGAAAACATTTTTCGGTAAATATTAAATATTGTACAGATTTACTTGATAGCTTCTCCTAAAATTAATTTCTCGTGAAGAATGTGCTTGCTTTAGCGAATAAATTAAATTTTTAAATAGTATCAACGATGGTACGTTCTTTTGTACATGAAAGTATAGGAAGTAATGAATCACTTTTACTAAGAAAGATTGGTTCGTTAAGGCAAATTGAAAGGAAAAGCATTTGTTCGTGAAACGGAAATAAAGTTGTTATTGACTAATTTTCATTGAATATTTTGGATACGAAAGTGTATAGAAATTTTATTTTATATTATTACACTGTGTTATTGTCGATATTTTCGTGACATAAGAAAGAAATAAAAAGAGACTTACCAGGAACAACTTCGCCATTGAACGTCATTTCTACGAGATGTACAACAGCTTCATGAGGTACAAACGATGCCAGAAATCGTTGATTACCTAGTGCTCTAACAAAGCTAGTTACGTGACCACCATTCACGAGGATCTCTAGATTTCCAGATCCGGCATTAGATCCGTCAACTATAAATACGGAAAATGTACAACGATATAAATTCATGTCGTTGATAATAAGTATGTTGTTATTTTGCAGTCATAGATATGTTTTTCGATACATACTTTCAAATTCTACTGGTTGATTAACAACACCGTTCGGAATGTTCCCAATTTGAATGGCACGGGCATTATATGCTTGTGATCTGAAGTAGTGTAAATGTTTTTATTAATTTCATTAGCTTTTTATAATTTCCGTAACTATTCCTTTTATAACTTTAGTAGCTACAAACCTAAAAGGCGAGCCCCGAATATGTTGACCATTTATTAAAATTTGAATAATATGTTCCCCAACTTCTTCAGCGGTTATCGTGTACGTTAAACCTCGAAGAGTTGATTTTTGTATTGGAATTATTTTTCCATTTGGGCCTGAAATCACGTAAATTACACCGCAAAATATATGACGTGCTACTACACTAGTGTGACGATATAAGAAGAAAACTTACCAGAAACACTAACTGTGACTTTGCTCGGATTTACGCTTTGATCTATAGTAAAAGTAGCTGGTCTATGAATCTGTAATGTCTCAAGAGCATTTCCAGTAACGAATTCGTAATTTCTATCTTGCGCTGATGAAGTAGAAATTTCGTTGTTGATGTACCGTTCGTGAATTCCATCCGTACTATCCATGTTTTTGTAATAATTATTGTTTTTATTTTTAAGAATTCCGTGCGTTTGTGTACGAGTATTTTGATTTTCACTGGTATATTTTTGAGATGTATTATACTCTGAGGTTGAAAGCTTTTGAGTGGATGTAAGATTGGAGGAACTATTATGAGTGTGCAGAATATTCTTTGAACTGTAATCCTGAGTATTCTTGTAATTATTATTGAAATAATTCGAGTTGGTAGTATTTTCGGCTGTTGCGGAATTGTTGGTTAGATTAGCAAGGGATTCTAAACTGCCGTAAGATAGCAAAGATTTTGTTTTTTCTATAGCATCCCACGAATCTCTTCTCGAGGTCCCACCAATCATCGATGATACTCTAACGTTGCTGCTTGTGTCGACTGTTCCATTATCCGTGGAATCTCTTCTATGGTAACTGTTGTCTTTGTCGTTATTTCTTGGGCTGAAGCTTCTATTAACAGGACTGTGAGTTGTGCTGCGATATGCCATCGGACTTGGATTTGGCGAACGAGATCTCTTCAATGATCCCGAACCGTAAATGTCTCGAGATTCCTTAATGACTGGTGAATATCGCGAAGCATGCATGGTTGGACTTGGATTTGGAGAACGAGATCTACTTATTGTACTGGACTCTTTCATAAAGCTAGGACTTTGTACCGTCGGAGATCTCGAATGATTGTACGTAGTAGTAGAATAAATTTCTTTCGTATCCTTAACCATAGATGGACTATGAAGATTTCGCGAAACGGGACTGTGACTATGATTTGGAGATCGAGTATGATTGAACGAAGTCGATGTGTGGTACGTCGAACTAGAGTTTTCCAACGAATAATTATTCGATGTCTTATAAGTGGAGGTAGTTTGACGTACGGGAGAATACTCGCGTACATGTTGAGTTGGACTGGATAATTTATACGTAGGGGAAGAGTAAGCTTTCTGCTGTACAGGACTGGATCTGTCAGTCCCGATAGCAATGTTCAAGCCGTTCATTCGTCTTTCCAGTGAAGATAATTTCGACTTATCGAGGGTAGATTCTTTCGATCTTTTCGATCCTTTTTGAGTTCCTACTCGTATAGAAAATGGAGAGCCTCGAACATCGGAACCATTAAAGTACACGTAAACTCTGTATTTTCCAGAATCTGACGGAACGAACGAAACTCGATATTGCATATGTCCAAAATTTTCCACTCTGAACGGAATGGACTGTTTATCTTGGACTAAATCTATTATTACATCGCCAAGACCCCCGGTGCCTGTTGCATCGACGGTAAATGAAAATGGCTGTCCGGGTAAAGCACCCTCCGTATCCAATAGCTACAAAATATTTATTGAAAATCAAAGATTCGTCGAAACGAGTAAAGTAATAGATAAAATGACCGATATACCTTTATGCCATTAGGATCGAATACAAAGCATATAAACGGTCCACCTTGTATGTGATTTCCTTTGTGAGTTATCGCGATACTCCATTCTCCTGTCTCATCTGGTTGAAAGGTAGCGGTATGTACTCCGTCGTTTTCTTTAACAGGGCATGATAGGGATCTCCCAGTTGGAGACCAAGCAGTCACATCAATGCCATTATGACTAGTTCCTAAACGGTGTTTTTTTTTCTTTTATACCAAATTTGAATAATTCAACATTCTTTTCCACTTATCTCTCTTTTTTACGATGTTTATTTTCTTCGGTATCATGCTTACCATAACTGTTGACTAGAACTTCAACAATGGATCCTATAGCGCACGGATCCATTCCAGGTGATTTAATTTTGGTTAAGGGAGGTAAAACTCTGAAATAATAGGGACATCCATCTACTAATTCTCCGTCGTTATATACCATTAACTGTAATGCAACGAATCAGAAAGTTTATATATCGATTTATCGATGCGACGTTACGAAGACTCGAGTACTATCAAGACGAACCTTATGCATCCCAACTTCTGTAGGTATAAACGTTCCTTTTCCGTGAATTCCATTCCACGTAAGTCTACATTCTACCCGTCCGCTCGGACTTATCACTTCACCTCGTACTTCCCTCGTATTCACTTCTTTGGTAAGAATCTCTAATTTAAAATGTGCCTATAAATAACCGTTACCGTGTAATAACGAACTTTGAAGAATGGTTGCGCAAATAAGTTTCTCGGATAATAATTAACCAACTAACTGGCTGTTGCACTCTGGCGGAAGTGCTATCGATGTGGACAACAACTTGTTTGCTAGCTTGGGGGCGAGGCTTTACCCACTGGAAGTATGCCGCATACGCCATAACGCCCAAATGTTCTACATTTTGATCTGCCATGTCTTTTGCCTTAAGAATAGGCTCCACGCCCAGTTTCTTCCCTCCGTCGATACCTTTCCAGCGAAATATAATATAAGCGAGGAAAAATGCTTCACTTTTCCGAGTGGAAAACAAACGGTGTTTAATATTCACCTAATTGTATATTATGTTCCCATTCGGAAGGATCGGTATCGATTTTATCGTAAGCAGGAGCAGGCCCACCCAAGTTTCTCACGATACCGCATAAAGTTTTGCCGTCGTTCCAATCGGTCTGTAAGAAATGATTGCAACTTAGAGAAATGTCTATAGCATACGATCTCAGATCGGAGTGACGAGTATTCGCTCACCGTAAAGTTTTGTACTGGATGATGAGGTAACTGTGAGTTAACCCATCGTAACGTTGCGTGAAAACCCGGCGAACCTTCCTTCATGAAGTACGATAAGTAGGTCATTCCCGATAGTTCGTCCAAATATGGAGATGCAAGATACTCTGGTTCCAGTACCATAGGTATATCGAATTCGCGTTTTGAAATTTCCATTGCTTTTCGACAATTGTACACGCTATGGAAATAAAACTTCTCGTGGAATTTCTGATATTTAACTCGCAAAGTTGTAATATCTCGGAGAAAAAAAACAAAATACGATCTTCTAATTGTACCTATCGTTAGGATCGAGTCGGCGCCAATGAGGAAATAGATCTGGTTGGCAATAATCTAGCAAGGCACTTAGATATACGCCGGAATTCCAGTCAGTGGTGAAGTTATTAACTCTGCATTCCGGTAAGACTGCCTGTAAAACGGAAAGGATGAAACAATTCTGGTTAATTTAATTCGGTAAAAATGAAGTTTTCCTAGATTAGATATTTTCTGTACGTATACGTATCAAAATCAAATATATAAGATATCTGCAATGTAGCAAGGTTACTCGTGCGATTACGTGTACTGACCTTGAGCCATGCAAGCATGAGTTTCCTTGGAGGGAACTTGGACTTGCCTATTTGGTACCTTACAATGAGCGACCATATCAAACCGAGGATCAGTTTCAAATTTCCATTGACGATATCTACGTTACCTATAAAGAATAATTTCAAGTTTCCCATTATTCGAGATATTTATCATGTTCTTGCCGATAAAAGCGAGCTAAAAATAGCATTGAATTTACTGTTAAGTTAATTCAACTTTCCGCATGGCATTTGCATCGGAAAAGCTGAATGCTCCTGCAAAGGAATTTTTATCTCAACGATTATCACGATGATCGCCTATTTCAATAATATCAAGAGACTGCAGCCATGAAAGTTTACCCGCGTGTTAAAGTACGTTAGAGATGCGCACGGTACTCGCGCCGGTAGAAATGAAATTAGTTGCTAGATACACGATAGTATAATTGTAATGGTTCTAGACTATGGTCTCGTAGGCGCCGATAGAACACCAGAAAGGCAACGACCTCGAAGATTGATTTGCAAGCAATGACGTCGTAACTGTATTTTTTTTTTTTTTTTTTATTTCAAAAAGTAACTGGAGTCGTTGATAAACGCTGCTGTTTCAGTGATTGTTAAAACGTTATTAGCAGGAATATTAAAAATTATCCGGATTGAAAGAAGGTGGAAGAATGCTATTAAGCTTATAGGTTAAATGGTATATATCGTTGGTATAAAACACGTTCGTAGCGATGGTCCACATTTAATTATTACGCTTATCGCTTTGTGACTCACGGCGCATCGAAGCCGCACCGCCGCTCATATATTTTACCACTGACCACCAGAAGAGCTTTCCTTCTTTCTATAGAAATAGACCCGATAGACCCGAATATCTTCCCGATATCTTATCAAGGAAAATACATTTCCGGTAGCAAATGAAGCGACAATCATCGATTAAATTAATCGAATAAAGAGATCAGACGTTTAATTAAAAGGAAATGATCGGGAAATCGTTTATTATATAACACTATGCTCTCCTTGTTAACCTCTTGCACTATGATTCACCTTACGCTATTATACCTCCACTGCTATTCGCGATAAAATTACGCGAATATTCTAGAATTCCTTCGCGTTGATTTTGCTAAAATGTTCTAATAGCCGTAGCAGGTATTTCTAACATCGGAGGAGTACTCGTTATTCGTAGTGCAAAGGGTTCTATAGTAATCTGAATCTAGTATTTAGCGTAACCTCGCGTATGTTGCAAGTAAACAGTGGATACGATAAAAAATGCTGCTCACCGATATTAACGAGTTTCACACCGTCAGCCTCGATAGCTTGAAGAGCTGTCGAGACATTTTCCAAATGGTGATGTTGATTAGCTGGTCTGGGATTCCATCGAGGTAGACGTCGTTTGGTGAGTACTTCGACGAGAGCGCATAATCGTGTACCGTCCCGAAAGTCTTCCACGAGATCGATCACCGGCCCATTCGCAGAGTCCACCGCGTGTTTCAGGTGTTCGTTCACCCAATTTCGGAAAGTGTTCGCTTGAATTTCCACCCACAGATCCTCGTGTCCCTTGATAGGCATTCCTTTTGCCGCTGTACCTTCCGCAGACCGAGCTACCAAACCTACCAATTCTTCTGGTCGCAACTGTTCCGTTGACTCCATTTTTCTTCCTATTCGTCAACATTTCGTATCATCACGCGTGCGCTAATTGCTAGTACGATGTTACTAATAAAAATCAAATCCCTTTCAAATGTGACAAGAATCCACCGAGATAATCACACGTAAATTGTAGATCAGTCGACTTAATTACCGTTAAACATAGTGAAGCTAAAAAAAATCCCTGAAGTTATGAATAACGTTGAATCTTTTCCAAAGCTCTAGAATAAACGCGTCGAATCGCCACTTGTAAAACCTACTTAATTACGCGACACTCGTTCCTCGAACAGATTAGTTGGTTATAAGATTTCTTATGGTGAAAGTAAACGATGGCACACTGGTATGTCTCTAATCGTTAATCCATCTTATACGTTATAGTTCGTGTGATTTAAAGAAAAATTCTAGCACTCGACTGCTTCATTCGAATTCATTAAATCTTTTACTGTTACAGGCGAGAGAAAGGAAACAAGAAAGCGTAGAAATAATATCGTACTTTACTCGTTCATTTTCCCTATTTTTATTTCCAATAGAGATGCTTGGTAAAAGAAAAAAACTCAAACTATTAATCAGATTGGATCTTTAGGTTACTAATGCGATGTATTAATGTGACATGAACCGCACGTGCCAGAGGAATTGCTTCGTTACGCTACACTGTGTTATGACATCACTGTTCCCTCAAAACCTTGTCTGACCGGTGAAGCTTGCGTAAGTGCGTAAAAATTTTATATAGCGAAGCGAGCAAATTTCGATCGACGATCCTATCGATCGCTACGAACTTTTATTGTTCGATTTCGCTAGGTTAAACGCACGACCGAATAGCCTCTCGGATACGTAGATACGTATAACAGTCGATTTCCAGACGAAAACATCGCGTAAACAGCAGAAGTAAATGCGAAAAAAACGTACGATTAAAACTTACCGAACGGTAAAAAGGCATTTGAAATATTCAAAATAATTGTCTACGATGATGTCTTTGTCGGATAGGATATTTTTAATGTCTTCGTTGGAATCGATTCGTTTGTAAATACGACATTATGACAACGTATTACGGAAAATCGAATAATCGCAAGAGTATAAAAAGCACGTTCTTTTTTTTTTCGTTATTTCATGAGAAACTTTAATAGAGCATAGATGGATATCGGTATTGCACACCTATAAAAGCTGATGCACACGAAATTCATTTCTTTTCCTTGCACTTTCACTTCGTTTACCTTTTCAAATTTTTCTATCATAGAACACACGATCCTTGGTAGGCCTCGATATTAATTCAAGTCTGTCGATATTTCAAATTTAAATTCTGATCAACTTAATCGGATAATTTCTTATGACCGACCAAAACCATTTTCACGTAAGAAATCTCATTTTTACGATATAAATTGTAGACCTTATGAGAACATTCATCGATTGGTCAATAGTCAATGAATTGACCAATCGGGATCTTCGTTGAAAGAGCGCGATTTAGAGTAGGTTTATTCAAAGAATACGCAAAAGAATAATTCCAAAAGTATGCGAAAATCTTGATCGTTAAAAACGACGTTTAATATCATCGAAATAAATGCTTTAAACGCAAACTGTTTAATACGTTCACTCACACAACTGGATACGTAAGAATGTTTGGTATGTGAACTGATATTTACGTCGTTGTTCTGCGAAGCAACCTCCTGAACGCGGAATCTCACGAAACCGATCCTCCAACTATATTCCTTGGTTTACGCGATTTTCCTTTCAAGAAGCTTGCTCCACTCGTTGACAAAACCAGGGTAGACTTAAGTGTAGCGATATACTATGCGAGAAACGCCATTTTTGGATGTTGAAGATTTCGTACCGTTGTCGACCACTGTTCTTCGACGCGTGTGAGCTCACTGAACTAACATGAATATCCCCTTCTTCTTCACAGCTCGACACAATCGCTTTCCGAGACCGTTGGAACACACGATTGTAATGAATATGAACGTGTATCTATCCAACTTCGGGCCCCTACGCTTCGTAACGTACTTTACAATTTCAATTATACCTCTTAATCGAAAGGAAAGAATTCTAAACGAGAATATCTCGTTCCTTGCTACGAATAAAGTAAGCAAAAAATGCTTCCAAACAAAATTGCTCAGGCATAACGAGTTTTTTTCCGGTAAATACCCTATTCGTTTCGTTTCGATACACTACTGAAATTCTGTAACTAGAATCACGCAAATTATTCCGCAAGGTGGTGGCACCTGTCGGAAATGCAATCGCATGGAAGCATACCTGCAGGCGTCTAAATGGACAAATTATGCTATATATTATATTTATATATACAGTTACACGAGAATTGTACAAATTTTAATGCACGAGTAATAACAGTAAGCGGTACGAGACCAAGTGACTTCGATGATTCGAACTGCATACATTCCGATCTTTCTTTATCAGGTATTGAAATCACCAGATACTTAGCGAGCCATATCATTAACCCACGTAGAATAGATCGCATACTTACGTTTACATATTTATAGTTACATATTTACAGTTCGATGACGACTTTATACGTTATTGTACGTATACCATAAAAATTAGAAAATTTTGATACAATTATCAATGGTCATTTTTTAATATCGATTTACTTATATGTTTATTTCCACTTGTGAATTGCGTAATTTTCATATGTACATACATATATATTTATTTTTCTTACTGCTTCCATTTACTAAATTCATCTATATACGTATGATACTATATATCTTTTAGGGTAAAGTATGAGTCAAAAGTAAGGTAAGGAAAGTAGAATTAGAATCGTTAGCGGTTCGTAAACTCCTTGCTATATTCGAATCACTCGCGGTGTCATCGATTTTACAAAAAAAATCAGCAGCTGAAGGAGTTAAAATTAAGTAAAAATATCAAACTACGCGACAGAAATGGAATTACGCATAAGACAGAACAGCGGGAAACATATTGGACTTGATATTCGATAAACGACAAAAGTGATAGGATTTATTTTTACGAATTTATCGTAAGTATTTTTTATTTATTATCGTGTAATCAAGCGTAATAAAGATCTTTTCCTACTACATCCGCTTTTTCTTTAACTTTGCATTCAAAGTACGCGAAACCGAATCGATTATAATTTAAATGTAACTTTTTTCACACATATGTATTCTTTTCTTAAATATTCACATTCGGTACTATATTTAGCACATTTGTGTAATGTGGTAAAATTTGTACAAAAGTTTTACGTTAAAAGTTGATACATTGTGAAATAATTTCCAAGTAAGATTATGTGTTCTATTCGCAAAACTAACGAGTAAGAATTCTTTCATAATTCTATAATATAAATATAACAGTACGTATAACGGTTCGTACGAGAAAGTAACAGAAGGGATAGATTGTTTTAAATCGATCCCCGACTTTCCCAACTTTGGTAGTTTGACTGAATATGATACTTAAACTCACCGCTTTAAATCGTAGAGGGCATGATGATAGATCTAATTTTGTACGGTCGGTATTTCAGAACATAGTATGCCAAAGTGTTATAAGGCGATAAATACATTTCATATTTCATTTGTGCTTATATCTCGCCTAAAGTCATTAATCGCTACAATTGCCTCTTTTTTGTCAATTCTAATAAAGTAGAATCCGCCTTTATCTATAAATATCCGAATACGGAATACTTGGTTGTAAAGACTGTTATAATTTCATATCTGAGAAATTCGTGTTGAAGAATGGAAAGAAGAAATAATCTTTTGAAATAAAAATCTTAATAACGATAGGATAAATTGATTCGATAAAGTGTTATAGACAAGTTTGTTGTCAAAAATTCTATATAGGGTTTGGCAGGGCGCCGGCGCCGCTCTATAAATAGTGGATACAACGCCAATCGCCGGTTGCGGCTCGTGAACAAAGTAAAAGGAAAGCCAGCCATCGCGTGTGCTCGACGATAGTATTGTAGTTAACGGTGGAACATTTTGGTGTTTTGTGTCACCTACCCGCGAAAACAGACTCATTGTTTCGTAGCATCGTATAATAAACGATTTGACGAATTAGCGTGTGAAACTTGTCACGGGCAAATCAGTCCCGTACCGTATCAAACGAATGATAATATTGCCGTTAAGAATCATTGCCGAGAATCATTAAGTTAGTCTCTATGTAGGGTGTTTTCTACGTTTCAAAGACGCTACAATTGTATAAGTGGTGATTTTACGAAATGCGGCATGTTCGTTGACGCAATGGCACACTTTAAGATGTGACTTTAATCGTGATCGCGTCAGCTGATCGACAACCTATCGAGCAAATTAGGTGATTATGTAAATTTTAGTTTTGAGCAGCCGTGGTCGTGTCTCTTGCAAAATATTATTCTGGCATCTACCTCTGCGTGATAATATTTGTGGATTCGCCGGCTAGTTTTCTTTCTGCCTACAAGAAAAGCTAATTATGCTATCCTCGTGACGAAAGGTTACTAACCACACGACCCTTTTCGCCAGGCGCACGAGCAGTTTTCAGGTCCATATGGGAACCTTCGATAGGGATTTATTCGTCCCTTCATTGGACAAAACTGACTAATGCTTAATGAAAATTCTGGATCGAGTGTTTAATATTTTAATGTTTACAGAGTTTGAAATGAACCGGGAAAGGTATCAGGTAAATTAATCAATTCCACGCGTACGTATATATATATTTCAATTAAAATTAATATAATTTCTCTTTAATGAACTACTTCTTTCGTGTAATTATCCATGGTAATATTTTGAATATAATTATTTATCTGCAAATTTTCAAGAAAACTGAAAATGATATTACTCCGAGGAACGATTTATTCGAAGAATCGTGTCACAATGTAAGAGGTTTACTCACTTTTCGAACATCTAAAAGTTAATTACGAACAAGTTCCTCTGTTACAAGGAATATACGTATTTTTAAGCGAGGAACCAAGGATATCGTGTTACATGGCGCGTGAAACCTTGTTTCATTTTATAACCATGGAATATTTATTTTTACGCGACAATTCGCGCGTAAACTCACGTATGCCCTGTCGGCAATTCGGTAGATCTAACGCGCTTGTTTTAAACTTGTACTACTTACGGTTCTTTGAAAGGATACGCTCGCAAGTAAAACACGTATTAATATACGCCGGATGATGGTAATGTAAACTTTGAGTTAAATATTTGCATCGAGGTAAAATAATATCACGTAGTAATATATGATTCATTTACGTGCAGCGTAAATAATACAACTATCCTGTTCTTTCGCTGATTTTCACGAAGCTCGTTCTATCGTATAAGCTATCTATAGGTAGTTTATGCCATAAAAGAAGAATTTTCTCTTAAAACTCGATTCGCTAACCATCTGTTTTCTTTCATATAATGTCACATAGTTGTATGGTTTGGAAAATCTGTACTACTTCACATGTCCAAGCATGAACCTCCGCGTGCAGAGTGCAGAGAGAATACGATTGGAAATATAAATGTAATACATAAGTGAACTTGTACGGCTAGCGATTGATTACCACGAGATCGCTTCTCCGAATTTTTCCTCCACTTGCGAACTTCCTCGATATGTTTGGATCGGATACCATGATGTTTGATGTTTAGATCGGTGATTAAAATGGCTCTAGTAATGTTACCCTGTGATTTACCATGGTGGCCGGCCGTAGTAAAGCAACTAGATCGGGCTGCTGCTGCCAGGAATTCCGAAGATCTTGTGGAAGCGATGCAGAGACTGCACGACATGTGCAAGTAAGTGTTGCAACTGAAGCTACTTTAGATGAACACCACGTATACGTGAGTTTTCATTAACTGCCAACGCGGATGTATGTGTATAATGTGTATTTCGATTTGATTTGTTTACTTTATCTCGCGGAGGTATTAACGAACTCGATTTTTTTGCTACATGCTGTTATAAAGATACGAGGAACAGTGCATACTGAAAAGGTATCTGATCAAAAGTATTTCTCAATATCTATAAAAGATGTACCCAAATGCTCTTAAGTACAACGCCTTTCTGTACAAAAATCACCCATGTTTTGAATGTTTTTTGTACTATAATTGTTTACGTGTCTTTAAGAAGCTTTCCCTGTTTAATGATCCGGTTTAAAACATTTCGTTTTTCTTTTATAGCATAAGCCTGGATCCTGAAGAAGATATACAGGATCCTGAATTATTTTCTGGACTAACAACCTTCCTCGATAACGATCTCGATTTCTCCGAACGAGATCAAATCTTTCTAAACACGATACCACGAATAGTAGAAAGAGCGAAAGCTCTAAGGTCTTGTAAACCACCTCAAGGTCTACACTTTAGTCTTCAACAACAAGGTAATTCAAACTTATCTCGCGTTAACCGGTTAATAATACAATTCGATAATTATAAAACATCTTATACGTTTATGTAGGAGACTGCGTCGAGTACAGCTATGCCTTCATTTCATCTTTAATCGCGAACGCGTTCTTCTCCACCTATCCAAAAAGAACCGCGAAAACGCATCCGACTTTGCAAGACTTTAATTTTACAAATTTTTTCAAACATCTTCACAAGTAAGGATCAAATTGAAAATATTAAGTAAAATATATTTAATGTCAAACATGCCTCTGAAAGGTTTAATAACAGACGATGAATAAACATAACTCCGTATTATTTTTTTAGTAATGGACAAAAAGCAAAGTTAAGAAGCATATTTAGTTATTACGATTATCTTGATACTGAAAACGCGTTAGATGGAAAGCTAATCATTTCCAGACAGGTACTGTACTCGATGCCACAATTTTTTGGAAATCTCATGACATCGAAACGAATATAGAATTTCTAGGTAATGACGTCGAAGCAGTGGTTAACTATCGAAGATTGGTTGGAGAGCAATGTTCCTTTGTGTCCGCTGATGATACGCCACGAAGGTCGTCTAGACAGAGTGGAACCAGAAGCTAAAGTACTGAGAATTTGTTTCACGAGTGCGAAATTTGGGGGCGGTGTACTTGATGGTGATATTACGCAAGAAACTGTACATGTAAATAATTAAAGGCGTGAGAAAAATAATTTCGATCTGAGTTAATCGTAGCCTTCCAAAATATAAAAAAAAAAAAAAAAAAAAAAAAAAAAAA
>NIJG01000134.1:4951884-4972636 GCA_002201625.1 Euglossa dilemma | reverse complement strand
TTGAAATCAAATATTACGATATTTATTTCGTTTTTATGTTTATATTTAAGAAGTACAGTATCTATTATTACAGCACTCAATTTACTGCATTATTAATTTCTTAAATTTCAGGAGTATCCATTATAATTTATAGAATAAAAAATATATAAGTATAAAAAACAATGAATTCTATTCGCTTATCACAAAAAGAGGCTTCGCAAACGGCGACCCACACCTTGTTTATCATACAAAATATTGAATTTATTAACAAACTGATTAATATTATTGCAACCTTTTGTTATAATACCAAGATAAGTCATCAAACCATAGTCATTACATTGCTAAAAGTATAAATAATATAATGTATTAAATATACGGATAAATTGCTTTTTCTTTTTCCTCTGAAAACAGTAACGCAAACTTACATTATAAAAGTCAGCTTTGAATTTGGGATTATTTAAGACTGGTAATCTGTGTCCCAAAGAGCAGGCTGCTCTTAAAACTTCGTGGTTTCCTTTTAATTCTCCATTTTGTACGGCTTGTACATACTTTAAAACTAACTTTACCCTTGAATGTAACATTTTTATAGCACTATGCTGCGCGGTAAGATGTTCTGCAACTGTAATTTTGATTTAAAGAATTATTTGACTTTTCTTTATTTATAGAATAATAAATTAATTCGATATACATGAAATTACCTAATGAACTCTCCCCTTGATCATTACTGCACATTCTTGCTACATGGTCTACACCGATCCTTTCTGCTTCTTCTGTTGCTAACGTATAAGTCAATGGAACGAACAGCATTGTAGCTTCTCCATTTACCAAATCAATCACTGATTCGTACATCGAAACAGAAAGTTGCTGCAAGGAATAACATTTTATTAAACAACTTGAATAGAAAGCTAACGCTATTAAATAATACGTACATCGGTATTTTTTGGCCTTGGATCGAGTTTTAATAACACGGGGCTTTCATTAATTTCGCAAAGCTGTTTATGTACTGTAATATCTCTTTCATTGGGCATATCACCTGTAGTATACCATCCTAGAAAGTCCATTTCACTAAAAACTTGCTTGAATTGCTCTTCTTTGGTATTATAATAATCTCTATCAATTATAACATCATCTTTAATACATGTAAACATTAATTCAAAGGAATTCATAATTTCTATATTACGTCCTTTTTGTTTGCCAATTAGTGCTCCATATACTAAAAAGTAATTAAATCATGAATAATTTAAAGTACCGAAAGGAAATGGAAAATGATAGAAAAGATATACCTAGTTGGTCCGTTCCTTCTTGGGCACGAAGCCTAGTCCAATGCTCACTGACATTCATTATAACAAGGGGATGAAGGCTAATAGAAACAGAGCCAACGGTACCCGAAGATGCCATTACTTTGATAGCACTTGGAGGGTTTGTTGATGCGGTGTTATTTTTACCAGAAGTATCCTCGTCAACCTCCATCGGTGTATCCGTTGAAACCGCTGCGTTATTTTCATCAACCTCCATAGTATTTCCTATTTCTATTCGTTCGTACGATACACAACATATATAAAATAGTTAGTCGGTGAATTATATGTTGTAGAATATCAGTAACGAGTTTGCTACAATACCTACTTCTTTATTCAAGTAAATCACTTTGTTGTATATATTTCAATGAGTATCTTCAAGTAACGTTTTGTTTAAATATTGTTTAAATAATGTCGTCAGCAGTACGATCTGAAACTTTAAGTTTGTTCATGCGGTCCTTTGCAATTATGTTTAACTATGCGTTCGACATCTTCAAATTTAGACACGCGTATATAACTAGAGAGTGCACAATACACTACAAAATATTATTTTCTAATGTAAATTATTACAACTCTGCATAGAGAGTAACCAATCTGTAGTTAGCAATCATAGTACACACACGAGAATTTGAACTAAAAAAATACACTAGGTTGACAATTCTACGTAGGCATGTTGCCGATTATAACGAAACATTCTTGAAAGAAAATCATTTAAAATTATCAAGACGGTTAATTTATAGGAAAGTGCGTGTGATAATAATCGCAGAAATGCATAAAAATGTTTAATCGGATCGAGTGAATACGTGAAAATAATTAATTGGTTAAACCCAATGAAATAACAGAACAGAAACTCGGGTTTCCTACATAGCCAACATAAAATAGATTATATACAAGTAATCATTTTTTTCTGAATTCGTTGCATAGCACAATGAGATGTTGCATTCTGTAATTTTGTCGTTTATTTACTGTTGTATACTTTAAATCGCTTATATTATTAAAGCTGCTGGATAATAATAAATCTTCGGTATAGGATATTTCATCGACTTTAAGTGAGTATGTAAACTGATTAAACATTTCATGAGTAAAAACTTTTAGGTTAGACGGAATGGATCTCGGTTAATAAAGGGCGCAGTTGATTACAAATATCCAAAAATTTACCACCTTTCTTGTTGAAACGTAGGAAGATTTGGGACCGATAATATTTATTTCACTTCAAGTGCCACTTCTTTATATTTTTCTGCAACATTGTATTCGTTCTTTCAATTGTATCTATAACTTTGATAATACAAAGCAAATCAACTGTACTCTAATTAAATTTATGTAAGAAAAAGAGGAAGCACCTATCAAATTTTTACTTTAATTTGTGGATAAGGAAGTATTATGCAGAATTAAAGCTATTGAGTGCTTTTACATATGTACTACAGAACTTGATTGTATTGTTAATATCTCAGTACAATGGAAAAATTGCTAAATATTCAACAACTAAAAGAAGTTCTTAAAAATTTTCCAAGAAATATAACATTTTGTTTTGCATATGGATCTGCTGCATTTAAACAATTAAATAATCAGTCTAACAATATATTGGATCTTATATTTGTTGTACGTAATGTAAACCATTGGCATAGCGAAAATTTAAAACTTAATCCGACGCATTATGCTCAACCATTGCGATTTTTTGGACAAAGAGCAATTGCTAATGTACAAGAAAAATGGGGTGCTAAAGTATATTATAATACATTAATTAAAATAACAGAAGGATATACCATCAAGTATGGAATAATTTCTGAAGTTTCGCTAATAGAAGATTTATTAGATTGGCATGACATATATTTAGCAGGAAGGTTACACAAGCCAGTTAAAATACTCATTGAACCAAACGAACATTCTCAATTACCTGCAGCTCTAGTACAAAATTTACATTCAGCTGTACATGCAGCATTAATATTACTCCCGCAACACTTTACAGAAATTGAATTTTATAAAATTATTGCTGGCTTATCCTATAATGGTGATTTTCGAATGATCTTTGGTGAAAATCAAGAAAAGGTCAATAACATTGTTTTGTCCCAGTTGACATATTTTAGACAATTGTATAGTCCAATTTTACAACATTTTGAAAATTATGTGGATATTCCAAAGTCTGAGACAATGGCAGTCACCTGCCATCAAGATATAAGTCCTGCAACAAGAATTCATCATTTCAATCAGTTACCCAGAATACCACAAGTTAAACTTGTCAGAGCATGGCGTCATGGCCCAGTATCAGTGGATACTGAAGATTGCTTACGTGCAATAGCTCATGATCCCGATTGTGGCGAAATATTGAAACATTGTTTGAAAGAAATTGTATGGAGATCCAGTGTTACCCAAAGTTTAAAGGGAATTGTAACTGCTGGATTTATAAAATCTATTCAGTACAGTGCAGCAAAAATAAAGAAGATGTTACAGACAAATCCACAGATAATTTCTCCTCCTAAACTAGAGCCAAGTCAAAGTAAAATAGAAAGTAATTTGAAAAATGTGAAGAATGAAGTATTATCAAAGGAAACAGACAAACGCATAGAGTAGTAATTACATCTATCTTACTCATACTTTAATTCTGTCATATGTACTATGTATCATACAAATGCGTTCTGAATAAAGTCTCCATTTAGTTGCATTGTTGTTATTCTTTTCTAGGTATCGTTCAACGCTTTAATGCTTTAAGAAAATATTCTTCTACTTTGTCGATTAAAGTAATTAAAGATTAAAATTAAATTCTGTTATGCATATGTATGGTGTTGCATTATAAATATTTACATTACAAAGTGTTACCATGTGTATTTGTTATATATATATATATATACACATATAGAGATATATATATATATGTGTGAAAAAAAATTAATTTACGCTACTTTCAGTTTGTAACAATTATGACAACAATGGACTCTGATTCTGAGAGTCAGGACAGTGATGATGGACGACGATTTCGCTTCGAAGCCACCCGTAAAGATAACGTACAACTGGACACAAAGTTAGGAAAGCTATCGAGATCGAAGTCGGAACAGGAGCTTTGCTATAATGATATAAAATATAAAGATAGAATAGACAAGTCTAAACATAACTGTAATAGAGAAGAATACAGACCTTCGAAAGAGTTAGATATTGATAATAAAGATTTCAAATATCCTACCAAGTACTCAAAACATTCCCTTGAGTCGAGAAACTCAAGGCGAGAAGATAATAAGGATCATAAGATTACGAAGGATGTCAGTACGGATTCTAAAAATAGTTCGTTATCCTTGAAACATAAAACAAAAGACACAAAACGACACAAAAATCGAGATCGAAACGAGCATCGAAGGAATAGATCTCAAGAACGATGTCGTAGAAGAAATGAAAACGATAGTTCTCAAAATGACAAGCATAGAAATAAATCTCATGAAAAGTATAGGCATCATGTTTGCGACAGAAGTCGTGATAAAAGTTACCAATCGTATAAAGTGAGATCTGAAGATCACGGTAAATTTCGAGGAGAATCTGAAAAATACAGTACACATAAAAAGATATCGGCAAAAGAGAATGAAGAGCAACGCTTACAAGAGTATCCTTCGCCTAAAGATGTAGAACAGGGTCATAGCGGTAATGAGTCATCGTTAACAAAAAGAGATCTTTCAGTGGAGTGTCAGGGATATAAGGAATTAAATTTATCTGAATTTGATATCCTATCAGAAACGGATGAAAATATGTCTGATAGTTCGGATGTAAAAAATAAAAATTTACTATCACAAGAACGCAATAAGAAATCGAAAAAAAGAAATTCAAGCAACGAATATGATAATTCATCGAAGAAGCACGTGATAGAAATCAAACCCGTGGAAGGATCGCCAAAGGTAAATGCAAGGAAGAATGATATGTTGTATGGTTCCAGTAATAATAATTCTGGTACCATTTCAGATTCCTTATTAGGTACTACATCGCCTATACCGATGGAATCAAGGAAAAATACAATTGATTTCAATAGTAAGGAAGAAAATTTAAATTTTAGTGAGCAAACTTCCTTGCATCTGAATAATTCTTCTGTAAAAGCAACAGATGTTGCAGTATTCTCATCTCATATGTACGCTGAGAAAACTACGACATACGGACCAGCTTTACCGCCGCAATTAATAACTAATTCTTCCAATAATATGGAATCAAGTAAAGATGTACATTTTATAGGACCTTGTTTACCAGAAACTAGTGCACAGGATATATGTGAAAGAATCGAAAAAGATACATCAAATGATATTACGCAAGATAATATAACGCAAGATTCTGTCTCAGATTCGGATACCATTTTTGGCCCAGCATTACCACCGCATTTGTTAAAGCAGAAATGCAATAATGAAACAAATACAAAAATCATAGGCCCGATTCTTCCAAATATCGTAACGTTAATTAATAATAATGAAGTAAATCAAATAGAATCTGAAAACGAAGACGATATAGGTCCACTGCCGGCTAATCATCCAGCCTTAGAAAGCAATTATGTGTATAGACAATTGGAGCAACGAGCGCAGCAAATTAAAAATGAACAAAAGGAGGAGGTAAAATAAATTGTACTGCAGTGTTCAGCATTATCTAAAAGACTGCGATATAATAAATAATATTTTAGGGATATAGTATATTGAATCAGCGAGAAGAATGGATGACCGAGTTACCTCCAGCTCAGATCAATAATCTAGGATTAACATCGCGAAAATTTCGAATGAAAGCAGGTCCAGATATGTCTGACAGGTCATGTTGGACAGATACTCCAGCGAAACGGGCAGAAAAATGTAAACAACAAGTACGGTATAATTTATGTTTACTTTTATGAAGAATTTATACCTTAATAACAAGGTAATATTGTACATGTATCATTTCAGGAAAAAGAAAAATTATACGACGTTAAAACATCAATTGGAGAGTTGTCTAAAGGAAATGATAAAACTGAATGTTTGGAAAGTAAGAAACGCGAGAAATCCCTTTTAGAAATACATCAAAATGAATTACAAAAGAAAAAACGGGTATTTGTTTATTAAATATTATAATTTCGTTTTCATATTTATATATTGACAATATAATAATACATGAAACGTAAATTTTAGAAGGAAGAAAAAAGGGCAAAATCAACTGGGCAGACGATTAGGAGACCATTTGACAGAGATATTGATTTACAAATCAATCGGTTTGATCAAACTCGAAAAAATGCTGTTATTAATAAAGCACAACATTTGGACGAAAGATTTTCTCGTGGAAAATTTTAATCAAATCAGAGTAAATAAATATTTTACTTAATAATTAAAATTTTATAGCAAATATTAAATTTGGTGCAATGTAAATTTGTAATTTGTTTCAGTATAAGCGATTTTGCTGATGAGTGCCTTTAACTATACATATTTTTATTTACGGTGAGATAATACAATACTTTGATATCAATCAAATTTCTCCGTTTTTTTTTTAAATTCTTATTTATTAGTTGTCTTATCACTGTACCAGTTTATCATGCTTGTAAGAAGTGGTACTAATGTTCAAATTGTAAAATATGGTTTCTTCGAAGTCACTCAAGCAAAATATGTTATATACTATGATATAAATTTAATTACTTTGTTCTTAAATATTCCGAAACCACATGATATGTAAAATTATTTTCTGTCAGTTTTATGAATGACACATTTAAATTTTCGTTATATATTCACTGAATCATATATTTTGTAATTGATCAATCATCATGCCTGTGATGTGCATGTGAACGCATAATATTCTAGTACGAAATGTAGTAGTTACGAAATTGTAAGTACATGATAGGCATAAATTTTACATGTTCAAAGAAAAAGGTACTGTTTGTTGATTGATTTTGCTGCGCAATCAATTTTACCTGTGATTATTTAAGAATATTTTGATGTAATAAATGTTTTGTTTAATTCAAATAATTGTAATTGTATCAAGTGTACTTTAAATATACTTTTTACAGAAATTATGTCCCACATTTAATTTGCTTTGTGAATTAAATACGATTGTTGTTTCCTTTTTTCTTTTTTTTTTTTAAGTAAAAACAATCGACGAAAATAAACAAAATATCGACATTCATTTAACGATCGATTATACGAGTAACAAATGAAAGAAGAAGTTGAAATACAAAGTACCTTAGGTATGCATAGAAAACGCAATATCTTCACTTGGAATATTATCATGCGTTGAATAAATGTGATAATACAGAAAGTTTCTGTAAACTCGAATTTAATCTGTAATTTAGTCTTTTAGATGCGAATATTAATAGTACAATATAAACATCGATGCGTTATAGGTTGACATTTAATTGAATTTAAATTTAGCGCTTGCATGCGTGGACGTATACGCCCGGCATGGTTCTATCAGATAGTTTCACGAGAAAATAGAGGAAAAAGTGTATGTATGATATCCGCGTGACTCCAGTGTTCAAGTTACATACAGTTTTTTGTTAGAATAAAAAAAAAAATGTTTAAATGATTTTTATATCACGTACAACTATTAGAATTACTTTTGGTGAAATAGTCATGAATAGGCAATTCGTTTATCGAAGTGAGTCTTTGACGTTCGCTCGCGAAGTTTATTCGATGAATTAATCAACGTCGCAGTTGATCTAATGTCGTCGTAAGGATATTACGGTTTTATCGGTGAATAATATACAGGTCGTTCTATGATATTCTAATAACCTCAAATTTGTGGGAGACGGATTAAAGAAGGTGCAAATGACATGCGATGTGTAAACGATGTGCATCTTATTGCGTACTCATAGTATCTACGATATTACATGTGTGAATGCATGTGTTTGCATGTACGTACATTTTACGAACCGATTGAATGTCTCCTACGTGATATACGTAACGCGTTTTCCTGGATGAAAAAAACAGACAGAAATATTAGTATGTATCGAAATTATTTATGTATCTACATTTAAATGTTACTATTGGCAAGGAAACTTACAGGGTTAAATTTATACAGATTTTTCCATTTGTTACATACCTTTTTCGCGTACATAGCTATTTACATGTGTATATTATTTTTATTCACATTGACGATTCATTTATTTTGCTTATTTTGACGTATCTGAAGAAACGTATCGTCACTTCCTATGATCTTGTTATCTATTTGTTAGTGCATCAGATCGAAATTACAAATGTATTTTGCATATTAAACGCATATTTTTTTTTTTTTTGTTCGATACGGACAAGAGAATAACGCTTGTATCTTCCGCTTATCAATCGTTTATTGAGTAATTAATCGATAATTAATCGTTTACGACACATATTGAGAACGGAATGATTAAGATTCACACAATTCTACTTTGTACGCGTCGTGCCTTTTGATTTGGCTTGTTAATTACTTGAAATAAATGGAAATTTGCTCTACAGGATATGTTTGAATCTTTCTTTGTTACTGTACAAAGAAACAATCTATTTCTTAATGATATTACTATGTTTAGTATATTCATACGTTATTATCGTTATAGAAGTAGTACTTAATATACAAGTAGCGATATGAAAAGAATGAATATTCAGTTCTTAAGAAAAAGAAAAAAATCCTTAATTGTTGTGGAATATATTAATTATTATTAAATATACGCGAAAGAGGAAAAGATTGTAATTGTACAGTAATGTGTAAGATATGATGCCAAGTTGAGAAAGAATGTAAACATATTATTTGAAATCATCGTAATTATTTTAACAGGTTAACATTATTTCATTCGCTATAATGGATACATCGATATCTTGGGACTAAATGTAACATATAATGAGACTCTTAAACAAATATACGCTAAAGTATTAAAGTTGACAAGACAGTGGACACTTCTGATACTTAAAAGAAAATGAGACAGTGTTGCTTAAGCCACCAAGTCCAGTTGTGGCTTATGTTTCTTGTCTTTTGTGTAATGTGCAACAAAGCAGATATCTTAGTATTTTCTGCAGCTGCAAGGCATCAAATTGAAGAAGAATTTAGAGACATGCCTGCCAGATTCGGAGGTTTGATACCATCCGAAGGGATTAAGGTATTTAATATGTAATCGTGTTGTATGATTTTTGAATGATCATTTATATTTTATTTTACACGTGTTGGAAAGAAAAAGATTAGAATATCTCGTAGGAAAGTTGAAGATCGAATAACACGTACATTTTGTGTCGTTGGTTAACATATGAATATATAGAATATTATGATATTAAAGAACGTAGGATAATATATTAGATAAATGCAAGCAGGAAATAAAGTATATATTACGGTTTATGGGAAATTTTATTAGGGGATGGTTGTGTATGCAGACCCACCTACAGCATGTCACGAAATACAGGGACCTCCCAATAGTACCAATTATCATGGTAATTGGATAGCTCTGATTGTTCGCTATAATTGTAATTTCGAAAGAAAAGTACGAATAGCGCAGAAAGCTGGATATGATGCTGTAATTATACATAATGTAAACAGCAATGAATTGGGTAATTATTTCCATTGTGAAAAAATGTAACAAGTATAATTGATTTGATGATTGTTATTATTGGAAATATCGCGTAACAATGTACCAGTATTTGAATAGTAAATTTTGTTGCAGAACCAATGCAAGCCGAAGATCCAGTAGGAATATTAATACCGTCTGTATTTGTCAGTGAAATCACAGGATTGATTATTAAAGAAAATTATTTATACGATCAACTGTATTTTGTACTAATCAATGATGATACCCCATTCAATATAACACACTTACTTTTACCTTTTGTTATTGTTGTTGCGGTCTGTTTTCTAGTCATGGTTATCTTTATGGTAAGAATTGCAGAATAAAATGAAAATTATTCTGCAACATTTAAATATTTCTAATTAACAATTTCGTCTAAGACATGTTTTTGTAAATTGTTAGATTGTTAGATGTATTAAGGACAGGAGAAGGCAACGAAGACATAGATTACCTAACTCGAGCTTGAAAAAGATTCCTACGCACAAATATACAAGAGGTGATCCGTACGAAACATGTGCTATTTGTTTAGACGACTATGCTGAGGGAGAAAAATTAAGAGTCCTACCGTGTGCTCATGGTTAGTACGTATGATTATAAACATATTGAAAGATTAAAAATATTTTGAAATTGATAAAATGTTTAGTTTCTTAATAAAATGACATATCATTTTCTTTCAGCCTACCATATGAAATGTATTGATCCCTGGTTGACAAAAAATCGGAGGGTTTGCCCTGTTTGTAAACGACAAGTTTTTGCAGCAGATGAACAAGTTGGTACTGACGAAAGTGATTCGGATGCGGACGATACAACACCTCTGATACGTGAAGGTCATCAAGGTATAAAGAACTTTTGTTTCCCCGTGTTAGAAGATAGAGTTACAAAATTATTTATATCGCGGTAAATTATATTCTATAAAAGTAAGAATGCTTTGTTAGGTACTCAAGGTGGAACGTTTTCAAGCCAGAGAGAGAATCCGTTTAACCGTGCTAGAAGATCGCAAACAAGGCAGCAAGATGTGGTTCACTCAAGTAGTAGTTCTGATTCTGAACAATCTTTTGACGAGGGAGCTAATACGCGTCCTGCCTGGCGAACCATCTAGTGGAACTGTTTTCAGGGTATTTGATATTCACAGCATCAATGGTAAGAATTATTTTTAAACATTACTCGAGTACGTTCTTATTAACCCTCCTACGAAAATATGATTCAATGATTCGCTATCAATTGATAATTGCATAATTTATCAGATAATTGTAGTCACTATCGCTGAGAGGGTTAATGATTAAATTAATGAAAAAAAGAAATCGAAGCTTTAATTATTTAATTAGGCGAGTTACCAGAGTTGGAATATTCTGTGAGCAGTACCAAAAGCCACGTACGGTGAATTTATATTCGGATGCTCAAAAGTATCCAGTCCCTGTCATTCATATTGCAAATCGCAATCACGAGCTATAGGAAATTCATAAACGTCAAATTCGGGAGTATCTATTGTATCGATCGGAAATGAAGCTACAAATGTCATTAACACGGATTCCGAAGAGACCGACGTCTCTGCATAAATTAAAAAGTTACAAAATTTGCTACGGATTACTAATGATTTGTAACTATGGAAAGAAAAAGTATTTTGAATGCTTTAAGTCTATTATTTCAAAGAACTAAAGTGTCCGAAATATATTTATGATCACTTGTATCTTTGTCGACTAAATGGTTTGCAAACGTTTTGCAAGCTTACTTCATTGGTCCAATATTCGTCGTTCTCCAAGCATTTTTTTTACATCGTGTATTTTATACAAAGGTAAGCGAAAATTTCTTCTTGAAAATGATCTGCCATTGTTTAAATAGTAAGAATCATCGTTACCCTATTAGCTTATTATAATTGAAAGTCATTTTAAATACATAAAAATAGTTATTCGATAGTTAAGACTGCGAATTATTTTATTGGCATGGTTTGCATCATTTACTTTTTCAGATATGTTCATTAGTTTAAGAAGTATTTAAAAAAAAACATAAGGAAATGATTCGTTTAAAACGTTGATCTACTCAAAATTTTGATTAGCGTTAAGTTTATTAACGAATTTGATATTTGAAATGTTTAAAAACGCGAAGCTTTATTTACAGTTTTATACGGCCTAGATGTTTTATTTTTGCACCCAGCAATTAATTAATAATACATTTATCTTTATCTTTGTTCAGTTGCCACAGTATACATATTTCTTGTAGTAGTCAAAAAATTATAAGTTATAGTTATTTCATAGATGTTAAATGATGACTATCGGTTATACACACACGCGCGGACGCGCGCGTACATACACACGCGCACATATACACATATGCATATATATTATATATAATGAAGGAAGAAATATTTTTTAACGACATGATCTGCAATATAAGTTTGTAAATAGTATTTGTTATTGTGCGTGTGCGTGTGATGCATCCGTGTGCGCGCGCGTACGCGCAACACACACGTACACACGTAAGTTAAAAGACCAAAAATAAGATTTTCATTTGCAGGACATAGGATATAATTAAAGATAAAATTTTGTATGGCGGACATGTTGAGTATTATGTTTTGTTATGTTAATCAAATTGAATGTTTTTAGAGAAACTGAAGCATTTAGTATCGCTAACTGATTTTCTAAACAGATGTAACAAAGTATAACTGGATATCTTTGACATGCCATTTTCCATACAAATTCTATAAAACTGTCTCTCTAACTATATATATATATATATATATATAGTTTGTGTGCGTGCGTGCGTGCGTGTGCGTATGAGAGAGAGAGAGAGAGTGAGTGAGTGAGAGAGAGAGAGAGAGAGAGTTTTCAGTTTATTAATAGTAAAACAAAAGGTATCTGAAATCTGACTGCATACTGTTAATAAAAAAAAAAAAAGAAGAAAAAAAAGTGTATTATATATAGAGAATAGAAATGGAGAAATGAATTGTGGAAATTAGGAGATGGTTACTGTGATTTGATTAATGTTTAAATACATCTTTTGGAAGAATGGATTAAAGGAGAAGTTGTATAAAATTGTGTAAATAGCCGGTGTGTGTAATTTTATTATCCGAGCTCGCGTATCGCGTATATATGTATGTATGTATGTATGTATGTATGTATATGTATACATATGTATATATGCGTGTGTATGTGCGCGTGTGTGTGTATATATGTATATGTACATTTTAGAATATTACAGAATGAATTTTTACTTGATTATTTTAATGCTCGGATCGAATGATTAGACTTGCTATCTTGGTATTGTTTAATGCTAGCTGTACTATTCGGATAAAAATAAAAAAATATTTATATTTTGTGTTTTATCATATGTATTCTTTGATACCGCTATCGAGACAGGTTAATTGAGAAATTCGAAAGAATCAAAAGTTACGATTTTCGAGTATAAATAGAGAAAGGAATTATGTATGTTTTATAATATATTGGAAATATTTGTTTTTTATATTCGTTCTTTTTATGTATACCTTATTATGTCCACATAATTCCAAGATTGATACACGTATAGCAGATCAGTTGGAGCTTATCCAATTTTATCCAGTTATATTGTACCGATGCGAGAAAATAATTGAAATTAATATTACGAAATAACAGTAACGTATATCGAAGTGGAAGCTGCGTATTTCGAATACGATACCTAGGCCTTTTTTTTTCTTTCTTTTTTTCTTTTCGTATGATCAATAAATTAGCAATTGCGTTTGTTGAAAAATGCGAGTATTCGAAGAGGAAGAAGAAGAAGAAGAAGAAGAAGAAGAAAAAGACGAGTATATAATTTAGAGGGAAATAAAAAGAGGAGGATAAAAAAGACAGCGGAGGAGGTGGATAGAAGGGAGGATGTAGAAAAGTTTTGCGATTGTACAGAGGGAAGAGGTTTTAACAGTGTTTAGTTGAGAGAGAGCGCGAGTGGCCGCACGTGACGACACAATGCCGTTTGAATTCGCCTCCTTGTTCAAAAATCGGCCAGAGACGGTCACGATGACGAGGAAAGATCGTGCTCTGTTCTTTATAGCTTCGGCCTCTTCAGCCTTCCGAATAGCCTCATCCTCTCCACCTTCGCTATCGCAGCAACCCCGATTTCTTCCTCCACCACTGAATCTTTCTTATTCATCCTCTTGATCTTTCCTCTTCTATTACCTATACTTGTTCGACGTCCCTTTTTCTACCTCTTGCTGCTTTTTTATAAGCGGTGATCACAAAATCGGGCACGTTCAATGTTACTAACCAGTTCGCTTCTGACACATACCTATGTAATTATAATCTGCTTGAATTATTTCAACGTGATCTACCGACGATGTCGTCAACGTAATGGTAACGAATTGAAAATGTTTCTATCGATTTACACGATAATTTTGTATATCTGCGACGATCCGGTGTATTCGTAATTATTCGAATCATGTTCTTATTATAATAGATAATAGACGATAATATAGCGATGATATTTGAATATATACGTTCGAAACGAGTTACGAAATCTTGTATATACGTATGTTAGATAACGTTGCAACGGTTCGCAATTCGTCGATGTTTTATTGTTGCAATCGCTTCCGCATACTCGAGAAAAAAAAATAACTGTTATATAATGTTTAGCGTATCGCGCGATGACAAATAGAAAGAAAGAAAGAAAGAAAGAAAGAAAGAAAGAAAGAAAGATAGAAGAAAAGAAAAAGAATGTATCACGGATATAAAATTATAATTAAACGATTATCTTTTGCGAAATACGTATCTTATCGTGATCGACAAATGTTTATTTTCAAGTCGAACCGTAAACATGAAATTTTCTATTGTATGTGTTTATAACATGTATCGTTGTTGTTGCAAAAATATCGGATTAAATAAGGAAACAAAACTAATATTTAATGTTTAAAACGTTGTGCAATTTGTGTATGTAAACGAGACATTTATCTATATGTTATCATAACCACTGTGTTTTTCATTTTTCCTGTGTTTTGTACGCCGTGCTTTTGTACGCTTTATCTTGTTAATACTGCTTAATCTCGGCAACGTAACACCTGAAAAAGGAACGTAACGTTTGCATGGAGCAATCGAGTTTAGCAAATCTGCAATTTATCTATGTTTGATCTGATGAATTATCAACTATTAGAAACACATATATATTTATTAAAGTTTAGTCTACGATAATAGAGAGCTGAAACGATGCACTGATAATGAGTGCGAACGAATCAAGATCTGTGGTCAATAAAGATCTATTATATACGTTTAATCGTCGTACTGTATGACGTAGCATTGTTGATAATTACGTACTATTCGAAGTAATGGACCGATGACTGTTCGTTAAAGCATGAAATAACAAGTATCGTCAAAGTCGAACGACCACGTAATTTTCACGGTAAGTTGTAATTTATTTTTGCAGCAATTGCAATTGTTTCGTTTCTACGATCGAGAGCGGCCAAAGTTAGATACAAGCTGTTACTACTTTTATTCACTTTGGCAAGTTATATGCCGTGAACGGCATCCACCTGTGGTCAGACAGTCTAGTAACCTTTTGTGCGAAAATTTCTTTCTTGACGAATATTTCGTTACGATAGATAATTTTTATAGGTTTTTCGGATGGTAAAATCGGTACGTCCGAGAAACCGTGAAATCGAGAGTTTTGTTGCGACGTAACGTAACTATAAACGAAGCGACACGACATATGCGAATTATACACGATCGGCAGTTTTCCGATATAACCTCTTAGTATACAGCGAGGCTGTAAACGAAAGCGGAAAGTAGCGACACCGATTGATCCACCAACAACAACTAGGATCGCCACGTTTTACCTTGTTCGATAGGGACCGAAACAGAGCGGAGAATATACTCGTGCGTGACTCTGATTAAGATTTCAAATCCTCGCATTTGCAAGTTTTTGAAATTTCGTTTGTCCAGACGTCTCTCGATCGTATAAACTTTGAGGCTCGACCTATTCTACGATCTCGCTATGCCGCGAAGGCAACTGTAATTTAGAGGTTACCACAGCGCGAATTGCTCGAGTAATAATCAAATGGGCTAGTCGTTCGCGTGACTAACCCGTTGCTGTTGCTGCAGCTGCTCGCGAATTATCGATTCGCGAATATTTCCCTTCGTCCGTGGTCATGCGCGGTAATACTCTCGACCTAACTTTGAAACAGGGAGAGCGAATAAGTAGAAAAGAGAGAGGGAGAGAGAAGGACATGCTGCGAAACGTCCTTGATAGGATACGCCTTCTCGTGTATGCGTACATCCGTGCGCAAGAAAACGTGCTCGTTCTGGATGCTAACGCGGTACATGCGCTCTGTGCCTTTAATACCGCATAGTCGACAGGTATATTTCTAACATCATCATCGCATCGACGATATTTTTTTAAATGTCAAAAAGTTTCTCAATTTCACGTATATCGATAACCCTCTTTCACGACAAAGAAAATTAAAGACGAGTGAAAAGTACATTCGTTTAAACGAAACGTACGATTCGATTCGTAGATATTTATTAAGATACGAACGAGATAGTTATCACGGGAGAACGAAAGAAACGATCGAGCCATTGTACGAGTACGAGTAAGAGGGAGGGAGGGAGAGAGAGAGAGAGAGAGATAGAAATTGTTCAAAGCGATTACAATTACGTTTCTATCGGATGTTTAACGGCAGAAAGTCAACGAAGGATAGAGAGTTGAGCATAAAATCAAATTCGAGGATACGTAGATCTAGCAGGGGCGGCTTTTCTTTGTCACTCGACCTCGTGGGTTGGTCGAATTGGATGGTATAGAACACAACGATGCTCCGTGGACGAATCTATCGGGAATATTTAGATTGTCGGAAAAGGGCTGAATTTCGGATGTTTTGCGGTATCGGATGCGCGTATCGCATACCCGGTCGTGATCGCGAGAATTCGTCGAATCTTTGAAAGCGGATCGAAAGTATAGTTTGGTAGGGCGAGAAAGGGAAATTTGGTGGAAAAGAAGGGAAAAGGAGAGAAGACATCGCGAACGAAAGCGGACGAAGAAGGAATATAGTTTTCTCGGGAAGATGGAGGTTAAGGAAAGTACTTGGAACGGAGTTAAAATTTGAGTAACGGCACGCGATCGTGGTAGGGAAAGAAAGAGAATAGACGAGTCGCAGTTGCCAGTGATAGACGTTGACAGAAGTGAGGCTGGCGTGGGGCAGAAGGCAACCGGCAGCGTGTGTACCGTTGTTTTTAGTCGAGAGACGGAAAAATACGGCGGGATAAGGGGGGTGAAGAGGTGGTAAATCGGTGGTAGGGGATGGTGGAAACTGCGCAAGAGGGAGGGAGGAAGCTGGGGAAACTGAAAAGCGAGCGAGGGGAGGACGGCGAGGGCGACGAAGAGAGACAGATAAACGCGAAGCTGATGGCAAGGGCAAAGCATTGGGTGTCCGAGGTAGGGGAACAGAGCGGAGGGTAGCATCGGAGGAGTAGAGAGACGGTCGGAGCTAGCTAGGTGGGAAGGATAAAAAGGAAGATGGCGGATCAGGCGACACTTTTCTATTTTGCAGCGGTAACCACAGTGCGCGAGGCGCGTTACCGATCCCCGATCCCGAACGGCGAACGCGTTTGAGGGATCGATACCGATACCGATACCGCGCCGCCCCGACCGGTTCTCCGCGATACGCACGGTGGTAATTTTCGATCGCGATTAAGAATCGCGTTAGCGGAGGATAAACGATCGGAGATAGAGCCGTAGGCGGTATCGCGAAGGAGCAGAAAGAATCCAGCCACCCTGTGGGTTTTGCTGCTTCGGAAGAACGGAAACGGACACAAGGAGCCGGGCTGAAAGAGAAAGGGGGCTGGAGGGACGGAGGGGGGATGGGGCGGGAGAAAGAGAGGAGATAGAGGCGCGCGCGCGAGATCCACCCGAGATTACAACTGCCACGAATACACGCGGACAGAGACGGAGGCCGAAAGAGATGGGAGGGTCGGTTAGAAGGTAACGGGGCTAGGGAAAAGAAAGAGAAGGGAAGGAAAGGGAAGGAAAGGGAAGGAAAGGGAAGGGAAGGAAGGGCGACTAGGAGAGGAAAATCGCGTGAAAGGAAAGTAGAAACGGGACGGGAAAAGTATCGAATAGAAGGAGGGAGGGGTGGCGTAGTCAACGGGTGGGAGGAGCGAGAGGGGTGGAAGGAGAAATTTCGGCGCGTGTGTGCGTGTGCGCGTGCGAGTTGGAAAGACAGATCGAGGGAACGAAGGTGCACCGAAGTTTCGGCCGTCTCTCGAAGAGGGACTCTCGGTACGTTCGTTATACGACCCGCGCGCAGTTGCTGGTGCGCGGCTACGGGGTCGGTGTTTCCGTGTCACGCGCACGACCCCAAAAAGTGTGTATGTGCGTGCGTGCCTGCGTGCGTGGTTCGACTGCCGTCCGCGTTACAGGCTCTCTGGTTACCGCGGCGATAAACGCGAGAACCTGCCTGAAAGATTTGCAACGGGAGACAGAGGGAGCGAGCGAGGAAAAAGGAAGAAAGAAAGGAGGAAAGAGAAGAGGTAGTTTGCTCGATTGGCCGAAAAGGAGAGGAAGAAGGAAAGATATCGAAGGTTTCGCGAATCGTGATCATTATCGGTCGCGCCACCGTCGTGTCGATAAAGGCTGCTCGGCCGAAACCGCGAAAAGTGGATTCGTCGGTTCTGCTGGAACGTCGCAAACGCCGCCCCGTTTTGCTCCTTTCCACGTCAGTTCCCACCACCCCGAAAACGTTTCCTGCTTCTTAGAAGAAGAGGGAGCGAGAGGTAAAGAGAAGAGGAAAAAGAAGAAGAAGAAGAAGAAGAAGAAGAAGAAGACGAAGAAGAAGAGGAGGAGGAGGAAGAGAAGAGAAGGAGAGATAGTAGAGGTTTGCTGGTCCACGCGAGACGGTGTGCCGATGAGAAAAGCTAAGACGAAGGTGAAAGAATCGGGTGAAAATTTGTGGTCAAACGATTGGTTAATCGTCTGTCTCTGGAATTGGATAAAAGCACGCGCGTAAGGTTGGACGATTCGAGGGAGTATAAAGCGGAGGAGGCGATTGGAAGGTGCGCCACACGGTCGAGACGGGGTTCGGTGCCACGAGGAGAGGAGAGGAGAGTTTCACCGACGAGCTTACCGAAAAATCGTCTCCGTCAGCCACGGAGATTGGGCGAAATCTCGGCTGCGATTCGATGCTCGTACAACGAGGGGGATCATTCGGAGGAGAATCGAAGTGAACCGACCGGACGTGCGATCCGTCCGTTTTGTGCCTCGTCTAGTGTATCCGCGTATCGAAACGACTCGAGTGGAATCGTCGAGTCCGTAAGACGGTGGTTGTTCGACGACACACGGCGAGTGAACGGTAGGATCGAGAGGAACGATAGACAGAGAGCGGCGAGAGAGCAGCGGCTGTCGGGAGTGGAAGAGAACGGAAAGGAAAGGGAAGGGAAGGGAAGGGAAGGGAAAGGGAACGGAAAGGAAATCGGGGAATCCTTCGGAAGAAGGAAATATTCGACGATCTTATCATCGTCTATCGTTGGGAATTTCCATCGTCACGGTGTAGAGGGCCGTGCGCGCGCTCCACCGCGCGCGCGCGCGCGAGCTCTCACGCGCGGATCCTGGTGCGCGCTACCATTTGTCAAGGGTAGCTCTATAACCTCACTTTATTTTCGGAGAAAGCAATCTTGTCGGCTATTTACCGAGCGAAACCAACCAGAAGAACGCGTCGAACGCGTAGAAAGATTATTAACGAAGGATAGAAAGAGGAATAAGATTTCGTTCGGAGGTGTTATCGGGTAAGAAGCGACGCAAATCTTGATTGTATCGGGAAAAAGCGAGCGAGCTAGAAGGAGCGAGAGGGAGAGGCAGAGGTGAGAGAGAGAGAGAGAGAGAGAGAGAGAGCGAAACAGGGATAGATAGATAGGTAGATAGATAGATAGATTGATAGATAGACGCATAGATAGATAGATAGATAGATAGGTAGATTGACGGATAAAAAGCGCACGAGACAGAACTAGCGAGAGAGAGAGAGAGAGAGAGAGAGCGAGCGAGCGAGAGAGAGAGGGGGGAGAGAGAGAGAGAGAGAGAGAAAAGCGCAACGAGGTCAAGGAGGAAAGGTTAGGTAAGAGTACTCGCGAAAGGTGGGTACTCGGTAGGCTGCTGGCGAACCTGCTTGGGGTGTGTCCATGAAGTCGACGCAATGGCAACGAAGAAACGAAGCGACGTCGGTGCCGCGTAGGCTGTCAACGTGGTGGCCGTTTAAGTTATCGTTAGCGCGGTGGGACGCGCTGCCGTGCCATCGGCAAGCGTGATCATCCGCGAGAACCGAAGGGGGGTAGAAAGCAAAGGGAGAATAGCTGGGCGTTTAGGATGCAGCATGAACCTCGGTGCCCCGTATCGGGAGCTGGTGAGCCTCGGAAGGGGGACTACGGTGTCCAGGTGCTTTCGCCGGTCGAGAGATCGCAGGTGCCCGTCGTCCTCGAAACCGGCAGCATCGCCGGCGTGGTCGTGGCCACTGCCGTCGCCACTGCTGCCGTCGTCGCCGTCGCCGTCGCCGGTGCGACCACAGCAGCCACAGCAGCCACAGCAGCCACAGCAGCAACAGCAGCAACAGCAGCAACGACAACAACCACAACGACGAGAACGACGGCTACGTCGACAACGACGACAACGGTTGTCATCGTGTTCACGATCATCACTGTCTCGCTGGTCAATCTGGTGGAGAGCTGCCGCTACCGGCGTGGTTGCAGCGCCGCAACGGCATTGCAAGTGTTGGCCACCTGGCAGAAGAAGCGGATCGCGAGGGAGAGCGAGCGGGAACGGGATCGAGATCGGGATCGGGATCGAGATCGAGATCACCGGAGCGGCGAGTGGGAGCGGTTACGGGATCAAGATCAGAAGCGGGAGCCAGAGCGGGGAGAGTCGAAGGAAAGGGAGAAGGAGGAGGAGGAGAGCAGCGGAGTTGCGGGACACGAGGAGGAGCCGTCGTCGTCGTCGGTGGTGGTGCAGGTGGCGCGGGAGAAAGAAGAGGCGAAAGCGGTGGATCGGCGGGTGC
>NIJG01000134.1:4935408-4951815 GCA_002201625.1 Euglossa dilemma | reverse complement strand
GCGGCGTCGGCGGCGGCGGAGGCGGCGGTGGCACGAGAATCCCGAGTGCGTGGAACGCGTGGTCACGCCGTTGTTATTGCCACTACTCGAGTTGCCGCGCGAGTTGCCGCGCGAGTTTGCGTTCGGTGTCGGGACGGTACCACTCGTGGTCGCGTTGCCGCGGTTCCAGTTGGCCGTCGTTCGCTTCGCGGATCACCGTCGAGATCCTCGAGATCGCCGGGATCGCCGGCATCGCCGGGATCGTCGAGGAGGCCGCCTGCTCCAGGGGGACTTCTAAGGGCCCCGCCGACCCGGGCCGCTCGGACAGCTGTCATCTGGCTATCGGCTCCGGGATACCTACGAGCGGGGCTGACACCATTCACGAGTCGTCTCGGAAACAAGATCCTCTCGATTATCCGCGGCAAACTATTCTCCTTCGCAAGCGAGTTTACTCCTTCGTCTATCCGTTCTTCCATCAACATCGCCGATGTAGAAGACTCGTCGCGTCGCTTGCACCGCTTCGAGATTGTCGGCGTACCTTGCCGCTGCAACCGAGAAGGTCCGAATTCGCGACGTTCCGTACTCGTTTTAACAGTGTTCCATCTATCGAGCGTCGAATCGTCGACGAGATTCGCACCGGCGAGAACGAGAAGATCGTCAACGCTGTGGTCGACGACATCGCCGAGTTTCTTTCCGGGATCATCGAGAAGATCGAAGAAAGCGCTAGCGATCCGTCTGTGTCGGAACGCGCGAGAACGGAGACGACGACGACGACGACGACGAAGACGACGACGACAACCATCATCACCGCCATCACCGCCACCACCACCACCACCAGCACCACCACCACCACCACCACCACCACCATCGTTACCACCACCATCACCACCACCAGTACCACCACCACCACCACCACCACCACCACCAGTATCACAGCAAGAAAAACAGGAAGAACGAGAAGCACGAAAAGAGCGACAACAACGAGAAGGAGGAAAAGGAGGAGAAGAAGTAGCGGTAGAGTCACGGTGCATAGGCGGTGCGAAGCAAAGAACAGCCTGCATCCTTGGTGGCAGCGATGCGGGACTTTGCGCAGTTGGACGACGGTTACGCACGATTCAAATTCAATTGTACGAATTCGGAATATCATCGGCATCGGTATCGTCGGAAGGGGAACGGGAAAGGGAAGGGGAAGGAAGGAAAAGTGTTTGGGCTGCGTCGCGTCTCTGTGGCGTGGGCCGTCGACGGGGACGATCGTCGTCGGGACAAACGGGGGACGTTAGCGTTCCCGAGGTTGTGTCCATGCGGCTCGATCCGCCCGGTTTCACGGGACCATCTACGTCGTACGATTGGAACTATGCAAGCGACATCCACTCGTCCTCGGGCTTACCTTTTCGCTTTCTTCTCCGCCGATCTACCACCCCGGGAATTTCTTTCTTTCGTTTTCGATCCACGGCCTCGTTCGTTCGTGGTTCCGAGAGTTTTCCACGGCAACGAGAACTCGCCGGAGTTATCGCGAACCACGTCGTCCACCGTCGACTATCCCCGTCGGTGCAACGTCGTTTGGTCGAGCACGAGGACGAATCCGAAATCAGAAACGCCACTGCCTTTCGTGTCTCTTACGAATCGGTTTATCGTAGCGGAGTGTGCCCGCGCATTCGAACGCTCACGAATATTTTGCAGAAAAACGGTGATTGTCGTGGTGTACAGCGTGGGAGCGATCGGTTCGACGTCGAAAGCGAGGAGAAAAAGGAAGACGGCGAGGACGAGGACGAAGACGTGGACGAAGACGTGGACAAGGACGATGACGAGAACGATGACGAGGACGAGGATGGAAGCAGCGACGATGTCGATTACGTCGGTCGCGCCGACGATCGTGCTTTATCGACGTGCCAAGAATCGGGGTCACGGTCTTGTTATACCGGAAGCAGGAAACCGAGAACGAGGTGGAAGAAAGTTGACGAGAAACACGCCATTTTCGAGGAATCGGTCAATTTCTCTCGAATTGGTATCGCGAATGCCACGAACGTTCCTCCAGTCGATGCATTTCCTTACACTGCCTATAACGACGAGAACGAGAATGCTAGCGAGAACGATAACGAAAGGTATCGCGATATCGGTGAGTCACGTGTCGTGTTATCCCGCGAGGTCGGGAACGTTCGCGTCGAAGAGGAACGGTGTGGAGAAGAGAGCGAGTTTCGTCGAGAGGTTCGCGATCCGAAAAAGAAACTCGAAGCGACCCAAGTGGACAGTATTCGTGGCGACGGAGAACGTTTTCGAAAATTTCGTGGCCGTCGTAAACGGAAGGAGGACGGCGGTCGGAGGAGCGATACGCGCGGGGAGGTGCGCGCGGAGGATGGAAACGGCGGGAAACGCGAAAGCCACTACACTGCCCGGTTCCAGAAGCCGATCACCAACAGACGTAACGAGAACGAGGCGAAAATCTCGACGAACGGACCAACCAAGGTATCCAATTGGTGCGGCCGAAAGTACGGATTGCTGTTCATCTTGTATCTATTGTCTTGGCCGTTGGTATGTTCGACGAATCCCTCGGGACAGTTTATCTCCGGTTTTACCCATAATCCATCCCTCGGTCCCGTTGACAACCTTCCGCGGCACAATGCCACTCAAACTTCCTCCTTGTTGTTATCCTCGACGGTCGTGCATCAACATCAACAGCACCAGCAGCAGCAGCAGCAGCAGCACCACCACCAACAATACCAGCAATTGCAAGAAGAGAAAGAAGCGCGAGAAGAGTTGGTACGGGACGCGGAGTATAGCAGAGAGATCAACGGGCATCATCGTCGTCGGCACGAGGAGCAACAGGAAGAGGAACAGGGTCGCGATCAACGAGAGGTGGAGGAAACGTTGTATCGAGATCGCGAGGCTGTTCTCCAGTTCGAGTCGATGCATCCTTACAACGAATACAGCTGGGAGGTGAACCAAATAAATCCTTGGCTATCGGCCTGCGATCTGGCGGGACCAGCACCGGCCGATCTTCAGGGTAGCTGCGGTCCACCGGAAGTGCCGAAGAATTGCCCGGTCGCTTGCCCGGCGACCAGCTCGAAAGGGAACGGAAACGACGCGGAGTTTTTCGAGGTAATGAAGAAGGTGGAGGTTACCGAGAGGAATTGTTATTGGTCGACCGGAGGTGGAGGAGGAGGAGGAGGAGCGGAATCGGAACGGTTCGGTTCGAGTTCGATAAAGTTGTCGGCGGTAGACGGAGGCGAGGACGCGAGTGGGAAAAAGGGAAGAAGGACCGATGGCGTGGAAAAAGCCGAGGGCGTACGGATAGCTCCGGAACAGTGCCTTTTTTATCTCGAGGAGTCACATAAGAAGGACATCTGTCGGGATGATTTTGGCCGGACCAGTACGCGAAGTTTTTTAACCCCGAGGGAGAATCGATATTGGTTCATGAGCGGGTTGCGTCTGCGGCACTGCTGCGAGCACGCGGTGGTCAACGCCCTGGCACCTGGCAAGGGTGGTCCGCTCGAGAATGTGCTGAACGGTGGCCAGAAGTGCGCCGATGCCCTGGACAAGCTGTTGCTCGTCGATGCGTTAGCCGCGAGATTGCATTGTGAGTTCGAGGAAGTGCTCGCGCGATACGACTGTGCACAGCCCTATTCGGTCATCTTCAACTGCACCCACTGCAAGGTAAGCCTCTACAGCCCACTTTACGTTTCTCTAATTTCCCTTTCGTTCCGCCTTTATAGTCGTCCGATCTACCATCTTCGCGGTCTTATAATTACGCAAAGCGGCAAAGTACGCGTGTAATCGATTGCTCGTGGTGGTGATCGTCGGTATAGACGAACCCAAAGAGATACGTCTTTCTCTTTCTGCCGTTGCTTTCTGGAAGAAGCCGAAAGGGAAGGGAAGGGAAAAGTGGAAACGAGTCGTTTGGCAGACGAGTCTAAATGGGAATCGACTCTTTTGTTTCGAGATCTCGTGGCACGGTAGTTGGCAAGCGTTGGCGACTTAGGTTGGCGTCGCGTGCAGGATGCACCCTCGGCGAACGACCTCTTCCGCAATCAGTGCTAATAAGCGTTTCGTACGGAAAGCTCTGCAATTAGGAACGGATTCAATTTGTCCTCGCTTCCCTTCCGCCCCTGTCCACTCCCCTTCTGCTCCTTTTTATCCGATCTCTCCGTTTATTCGAGATACTTTGCCAAGAAACTCCTTTGTGTCTCGAAACGAACGCGAGGATACTTGCAGGCCTCGTGGAAATTCCTCGCACGTACGATCGATTCCCTTGGTTCTGGTCCTTGGTTCGATCTCGTTACGTTCCGTGGAATCTCGGCCAATGAAATTGTCGCGAAGAAATTGGCCCCCCCCCCCTCTCTCCTCCCTCGATTAGACCGGCGATCGTGCACGTAGCCCCGATTAACGCGGATAATTTCGACGAGCCGGAGTTGACCGAGGTCCAAGCGGAGAAGCTGCGACGAGTCCTGGCTGGCACGCGAGAACAACCCTCTCGAGAGCCCCGAGGATGGCTTGGATTCGCGAAGGCAGGGGAAAAATGGTCGGCGGGTGAGATCGGCTTCGGGTTGGCCGGTGTTCACACCGTCGAGCTAGAAGCGTCGAGGGTTTTCGAAGCGATCGCGCGGACAGAAATTTGCGGAAGAAGAGCCGCTCGAGCGACGTTGATGCCAACTCGAGCGCGATATCGATTTAAACGATTAGCACAGCCATTCGTTCGCCCCATTTGCGGCTCGAGGGTTAATGCCGAATTCGGATCCTCTGTTCTATTCGTTACATACATATGTATGAAGCGACGCGTCCATTCGTTTCCTCGTTTCTTCGTTTCTTCGTTCGTTAGTCGCGATCTCGGTCTTTGCTCGGTGCAGCGGTTTCGAACGGTTCCGAGCGGTTCCTCTGGCCTCGCGAGGCGAAAATTCACCCTTCGCGGCACACGTGTCTACGTGTACGTATCTAGAACGCGTGCTAGATTTTTCCCCGGATAACGCGTTTGATTATCCGAAAAACCGACTAATTAATTAATTCTCTACCCGTTCGACGAAACTTGAAGGATCGTTGACCTACAAACGAAAAGAACGCGAGTGGATGAACGAACGTTGGCGACGGTGAGAATCGGTTACAGCACGCGAATCGTCTTTTCTATCGCAAGAGCGGATTAATTGGCGGATGCCTGCGCGGCCATTAAGCTCGTCCGGCTTCACGGATTCGCCAATTTTACCCCGAAACATCGAACAGGAGATTCCGTTAACCGTAGAACGGTCATTCGTCGATTTAATTAGAATCGACGTTAAGAAGTAACGTATCGAGGAGTCTTGGTCCGGTTAGCTGGATCGTTTTCCAACAGCCAATTATCGAATGCGTTCTAGCCAGATTATTTTTCCATCGTTCGTTCTTCCAACGAGTGCGATATACGTATTTCGAGGTGGAACGTGGATTTTTCTCCTATCCTTGGACTATATCGAGAATTTGGTTACTCGCGCAACACAGCGGTAACGTAGAACGAAACTCGTTAGCTTCTTATCCGGTAATGTCTCTCTCTCTCTCTCTCTCTCTCTCTCTCTCTCTCTCTCTCTCGATATCAATTTCTTTCTTTTCCTTTTTTCTTTTATTCGCATCGAACGAGTCCGTGTAATTACGTTTAACCTAATTTGTACGATGTTCCCGCTGATTGTATAGGAAAGCAATTTGCTGATATTCCAGTGCGTTGAACACAGTGGCAGCCGTTATCAGTCACGTGTCGGTCGGCGGCTATCGGTTTTATCGTTGAAATTTTTTCGCTTCCGGCAGCGATCCCGCATGCAATCGAATGGAAGTTCATGCCTGAGAATTCCGCTGCGTAACACGGAACGGTAGGAAGGGTTGAAAGGTCGGTGCAGGTGCACCGGAGAGGATGACCGGCGCAGTTGCAGGCAGAGTTACAGTTGCAACTCGTCGCTGGCAGTCGGTCATTGCTTCTCTGTCCTACGAATCCAGCGGCGGCGGCGGCGGCGGCGGCGTCGGCGCCGGCGCCGGTGTCGTCCTCGGCGTCTCCGCGTCCACGTCGGCGACGGCGTCGGCGTCAACGACGGCCTCGGCCTCGGTGCGCGTACACGTATGCTTGGTGTACCGTTATGTGTATATATAGCTGGCAGAGGTAGACACGCGGATTGCCGGAGAAAGACACAGAGGGAAATGCTGGCGTAACCTGGTTAATGGCTCGTGGTCTCTTCTCGAAACCGCTGTCCGAATGATGGATCGGTTGTTTGATAACGATTAGCTCTAGGAAGCTGAACGTTACGCGTCCAGCGCGCGATTCTCTTTGGTTTCTTAACTCGCGAGAGACGTTACGCACATATTTGCACGCGTATCTCTGCTAGTTTCGAGACGGTGGATCGTTGACGCGACGGAATAAACGATGGGGGTAGAAGTTTGCGACGCTGCTCGCTCGGTCGCGGGGGCATGACGGTTAGCGGGGTTTATCAGCGGGTGTCTCGCCGTGTCTCGCATTTTGCGTTTCGTTCGATCGAAAGGCGCGAAAGACTGCAAAGTGCGCCTGCTCCAGTCCCGCTTATCCGCTCGTATGCAGACATGTGCATACGTACGTGTCCCTACGAACGCGTACTTCACGCGTATGAACACGTTGACGCTCTCGCCAACTGGTTTAATGATTAAACGTCAAGGATAGTCAGCCGTCGCTGTGAAACTGCTTCCCTGTGGCAGCTAGTTTGCTTGCGAGTTGTTTGCAACCGCGTCGCACCATTCTTACGCGTAATTCCAGATTCCGAAGAAACCGTGGCGATCTTCCGCGAACAAGACTCGTCTCGTTCGAGTCGAGACATCGACGAAAGGGGGAGAGATAGAGAGAGAGAGAGAGAGAGAGAGAGAGAGAGAGAGAGAGAGAGAGAGAGACGGAGCGGGAAACGTTTGGCGAAGGAAGAAAGCGAATAATTTAGTGGAATGTCCGATAGGGAAAGTCCGAGGCCGAGAAAGGGGTGGAAAAGGAGAGAGGATGGCATCGAGATTGGGAAAGAAAGTCGCGCGTTCGATGCAATCCGAAATACTTTCCTCTCTTGTACGTTGGCTGGTGGAAAAGACGTGGTTCCGGGCGCTAGTTTAACTAAAATGCCATGTACGAATAAGTCGAAAGGAGTAAAGGGATGGATATTTTTGGTGGAGATCGATTTAAAGGAGGGAAACGGAAAGTTGTTTATGGTTGGTTAGATTTTTGGAGAACGGTTATTATCGATGCGTAATATACGCAATTGCGAGCTGTCCGATGCAGCGTGCAGCCACTCCTCTTCCTCGTTTGTTTCGCATACGCGTGTAGATCGGTGTAGGTAGGTCCGCGCACGTATGCGTGAGTCGCGTGTCCTGTGCAAGTTATGCACATATGTTATTCAACGACGCCTCGTCGGTGTCTCGGTTCTCGTCTAGAATCCGACGTAGGTGGACACTTGGGGTAATTGGCAACAAACTATGCGGATAAATGTAACTCTACCGGCGTATATTCCTTATTATCCCGACGAGCCAGGTGTTTCCATCGAGTCTCTCGTTTCCGATGCGAGCACTGTATCGTCCTTCCTTTATACGGAATTTCCCGTCAATTGTGCGCCTCCTCTATGCACACACCGACCATATGCGCGTCGATTAATTGAACGAGCTTCTTCCAACTGATCCCCGAGTTATCGTCATCGAGTAACCAGAATTTCTGCTACCCACTCGCTGATCTTACCTTTATTTATATTGGCGCGGTTGGACGAAAACGTTTAGCCGTTCTTCCCTTGAAACGGGATTTCCTGTTGCTCGTAACGGCACACGCGACGTTTCGTCGCCAACCACGAAACCGATGGCTTCGTTTGCCTCCACCGTTATTTCGACTTTCATCCGAACGTATCGATTGAAAACGCGCGGTAAAAGCTCCGGGGTCTGGAATTAGCGCAATCGCGTTGTTTTGCCGGAGGATAGTCTCGGCGAAAGGTGTACGACGTGGACGGAATACCGGGGAAACTGGCGTGGATGCATGGACGCGTTAGGAGGGTAGGACGTTTCGGGCGAGGTTTCTGCCAGAGGAAAATAAATAAACGGGCAAATTTGCGAAGGTTGGAAGGGAAGGAGCCAGAGGAGATAGGCCAGCCGCTGATAAATCTTTAAGCGATTAAATCGAGTTTTCACGGTGGCGAAGTGTAACTAACGCGTCGTCCCGAGTCTCTCGATCGATCGTTCTAACGAAGGCGAATTAATTAACGAAATTGACGTAAAGCCGGACCGCCGACGCGTTCCTCGATATTCCTAGCAAAAATAAGTCGCGTTATTTCGGCCGACCGGAAGACCAAACGAGGTTGCCATTCCACGGACGAAAGGTCGGCCGGCAGTCTTAAATCGAGTTGCCGTTTTATTCAAACGCGCCTCTCTCCCGTCTGACGTATTCGATCCGAGATCTCAATCGCTTCTTTTAACTCGCTCGAATTAATTAAGAAAATTGACGTCAAAGCGGTTAGCGTGGACGGTTATGGTCGATCGTTACTTAACCTTACCCTGTCGAGGAGACGGCCTTACCGCGTATCCAGCTCGTATTCGGATGCTAATTGATAATCTCCTCGGTGGTTGTATAGTCGGCGGTAGGTCGCGTGGCGCGACCGGTTCTAGATACGATCGCGTTTCGATCGCGTTTCGATCCTCCGGATGGTGAAAAATTGCAACGGAAGGAAAGGGAAAAGGTGGAAAAGGGAAAAAGGGAATCGGCGGGGGTTGCCCCGAAGGTTGGGGTGGACGAAGGATGGCCGCGTAGAGGGGGTCGGGTAGGAGAGGGAAAGGGGTGGGAGGATGCAAGGTGCAATCAATAGCGAGATTGCCCTCGCTCGGTAGCTACTCAACGCCAATAGAGGGACGTTATAGACACGAGCGTAGAGCCGTTACGATTGCAGATTCACTGCTCTGTACCGGATTCTGGCTTAACCGCGTGCTTCCGCGTGCCTAAAGTATGTCCAGCGAAACCTTTCTCCATCCGTCCACCACCACCACCACCACTACCACCACCACCCATCCTTCCATCCTTCCATCCGCCACGATTATTCCTAACCGATAATAAGCGATAATTCGGCCGTGACCTAATACGGTCGATCGTTGCTCTAATCGTTAGCTTAATCGTTGCCCTAATCGTTGCCCTAATTGTTACTCCCCGTGATCGCGAACGGGGTTGGAAACGGTTGCAAACGATTGCAAACACGGCGTTACCGCAAGCAACGCCGGCGTTCGTTTTATCCGTTATTTTCTTGCCACGCCTATACCGTAAGTATAGTCCGAGTAAGTAAGAGTCCGAGTACGTAAGACCGAAATAACCTTCGTCGTTGTATCGAAAACGTTGGAGAAGAAACGTTCGCGTATAAAATCAAGCTTAGCTGCCATTTCGTACCGGTTCCAAGTACCTATTATTCTACTCTCCACTCGAATGTTACGAGTACTCGAGAACTGTGCTGCACAGCTCCTTTTCGTGTCAAGATTTTGTGGAACTTAAGCGAAACATTCCCTCAACCGCAATCCACTTGAAATTTCTTACCCTCACCGTGACTCAGCCTTCTTATCTTCTCTTCCTCTTGTCCTCTCTCTCTCTCTCTCTCTCTCTCTCTCTCTCTCCTCTCCTCCTTCCGTCGCCCTTACCAGAAGGAACAACAGCGTCGGACAACAACGCCGTCGCCGACGTCTGGACGGTAAATTTTGCTGCGAAACGATCGCCCGGGGAAACGTGGAAATCAATCCGAAATCTGTCCTTTTTATAATTCGATGACACGGTAGGAAGTGCAGGAAACGAGGACAGGAACCGCATACCGAGGAAATTCCCGAGGAGAACAACCATCCTGACCCATGTATAAATTTATTTCCTCGTCTTATCGTTGCCGTGTCGTTACGCGTATCGAGACTCGAAACGCCCCGTATCGGCCGGTCCGACGAAATCAAAGTTCCATAGGTTTCTTCCTCGACGTTCGGAACTCGAGCAGGGTGGAGAGAAAAAAAAATTTGGAAAAAGGAGAGGGAAAATTGGAATGAAAACGGCGAGAAAATAAGCCAACCGTCTGACCCATATACCTCTGTGCTCGATATCGCGAGCTATCGCGGAATGCGATTCCTATTCAAGCAACTTCTTTCCCTTTTCTTTCCTTCCTCGATGTTATACCCCCGCAAATTTCTCTCTCTCTCTCTCTCTCTCTCTCTCTCTCGGCCCGCCGATCGTTCGTCGCTTAACAAGTATTTCGCGTAGGCGAAATACTCGGTAACACGGGCCGTAATCGCGCGAGCACGTGTGTACTCGCGGAGAAGTTAGCGAATCGATATTCCAGGTTGCCTCGTAAAATATCCGGGGAAATGGATTATGTACATTTGCGGTGGGTGCATGTTCTCGTGGCACGATGATCAGGGAATAAGAATTCGTGGCCGTTCGATACGCGTTTAAGATATTCCTCGTCTACTTTACTTTACGGCCGGACGTTATTTCCAGTTTTTCGGGAAATGCCAACGTTACCGCGAGATTCGTTTCCCCGATCTTTCTTATCTTCCGGCAACTTTCGCTTTCCATCCTTCGCCGTTTAACGTCCCGAACGCTTCTTCTTCGCGTAATCGTTTCTCTTTCTCCGTTAAGATTTCTATCGTTGGCGATCGGACGTCGCGGAAGAGATTGTAAATGTTTCGAATCGCTTTGAACTTAAACCTCGTGGAGCGTGAGAGGCGTAGCCGATAACGACCCTTCGAGACGCGTGTACGTCCACGCGCACATGTCCCAGCATGAGTGCTAGCCTGGAAAATACATAGTTCGATCGGTATTCGCCCGTTACTTTTATGCCATCCTTTCCTTTTTCTCTTTCGTTTTTTTCTTTGCATCTCGAACGATTCGCGAGGAAAGTTTACGATGCGTCTAGATCGGAGTTTCCCGATTAACCCGAATTCGTTGATTTATTTACGGCTAAGAGCGCCGTGTTGGATTCTTTGACAACAAAGGACGCGTGAAAAAGCAGAGTGATTGTGAAAGCACGCAATTGGTCTAAATTGATCGCGAGTGAATCGTCTCCGAACAGGTTATAATTAAAACGGTAATTAACTGCGCGGGTGTATTTGAATCCCAGGGGCGTAGGTATTTTGTCGGTGATCGTGTACTATTTATCGCGCGTATAGAAATCTAAAGGTGTCTGTTGCCCGCGGGACAATTGTCAAAGACGTAAACGTATTAACGGGAATATTTCATCCAGGGATTTAACCTGATTCGGTGTTGCAACGAGTTCTCGTAGGAAAGACTGGAGGAGAATTTTATTTCGGTCAAGTAAATGTTATCGAACATCGATAACTCGACAGAAACCGGAGCATCCTTTCGATAAATTTGCACGATCGAATACCGTGTGTTTCTCTGCCGTGGAAGAATCTCTTCTTCTCCTTCCCTTTCCCTTTCCCTTTCCCTTTCCCTTTCCTTTCCTTTTTGCCCGCGCGCTATCCGCGGGAAATGCTCGGTCCGGACGAGAAAGTTTGCTCGAGGCGAAGGACAGGAAAGTTGGAAGAAAGCAGGCGGCTTCTCTTTCGGTCCGGTGAAATTTCGTTGAAAGACCGGAGAGTGGAAGGGCCGAAAGGCGAAGGAAAGCAGCCGGAGGAGCGGATAAGAGAAAGAGAGCCGGGAGAGGGCCGGGAGAGAGCCGGGAGAGAGCGGAGAACCGCGGAGGAGAACTAGTTCCACGTGAATGGAATACGGATCAATATCGCGGAGGGTGAAGCATCTTTCGGTTAAGATTCCTTTGGTTCGGGACGAAGCAACTGTTTCGACAAAGAGCAAGGTAGCAGCTGTGTAGGTAAAAAGATCCTTTTCGCTCTCGCGACACCGTTTCTCGCGAATTCGTTTCTTCGAATTTTACCCAGCGGCTCGGCCGGGGTATTCGTTGCGCGGCCAATTATTTCATTTTCCACGCGGCAAACCGAACGCGGATAAAGGATCTTGGTTGAAATTTCAATGGACGTAACACCGGTGGGTAGGCTTGGTAAACAATATCGGTTTTCGTCCCATGTGACCGTGCGGTAAAAGACTTTGTCGATCGATACGGCCGAAGCAAAGTAGAAAAGAGGAAAAGTTTTAATACGTTATACGAATTCTCCTCTTTTTCCTTCCCGCTCCCTAAACATACTTTGTCCTTTTTCCCCGTTCGCTCTTCCATTTAATTTCTATCGGAACGAAGAGAAGATGGTCGCGACGGGGACGTGACTTATTGCGTCGTAAACGCGTGGTAAGCGAAGGGCGGATATCTGCAGGTGATCCATGGTTTATCGTTTATAGATTCCGCTCCGGTCCCAGTCTCTCTTTGCCTATTTACCTTCCTCCGATGGGCGTTAATTATCCTAGCTGACGCGATAGAAAGAAAGATCCCTTTCGCGCGATCTTCGCGATACCGCGTTGAAACGGAGCGCGGTTACGGAAATTAGCGTTCTCTCGCGGAGCGAATGCTTTGGTCCGCGCGAACAACGGAAACGAGTGGATGAAAGAAACGCGGCCGTTCTACTCTATTCAGCGGGGAAAGGTTAAACGGAAGGAGAAAGAAATTCTCCAATCTTTTGCCTGATCTTTCACCGATCGAAAACTTCTTTCCAAACCGTCTTCCTCTTTCCTTTCCTTACCGTTATCGTTATTATCAGTGTCGCTGACCGAGATAACAGACCGAGGCCTAGAATCACGAATCAGAGGATCGGGAAAACGATCTCCGATCCTGCCGGAAAATCCTTTTTCCTCTTTCTTTTTCCTCGCGTTCGTTCGGCCACGAGTTGCAAGACGTAGGAAAGGAGAGAGGCGTAGCCTGTGGGAAAGCGGTAATCTGTCGGAAAGCGAGGGTTAGCGGGGTAACACGGTTTTTCCGTGATACGCGGCGCGAGAGGGTGAGAAAAAGAGGGAAAAAGAGGGAAAAAGAGGGAAAAAGAGAAAAAGCTGTGCCAGGTTATATAGGATCGAGGAGGCGAGCAGCGTCTCGGGAATACTAGACCGTATGGCCATTGCTGCTCCCTGGTGTCCACCTAAAAATTACAAACTTTCCTCCCTTCACCGCCAGCAAACCGTCTGCGAAATTCCTCCCTCTCTCCTTTCGCCGTTTTCTCTTATTTTCCCGGCGAAATAACGCTTTTAGCGTAAAATCGTGTCGCGATGCCGCGAGGTTCTCGCGTGTTTCCCTCGATTAATGGAACGAAACGCGTACGACATCGACGCGAAACCTGTCCAATGTCCTGTGACGTTAACGCGTGTACGGCGGACGAAGAAGATAAACCGAGATCGAAAGGATTCCACGCGTTGGTTACCACATCGTATCCCGGCTGATTGATAACAGCGTGTACACGTCCACGGAACCTTCTCCGAGGCTGTTATTTTCCTCGGTTTAACATCGACGCTACGCCATAGATCTTGGCGGGAACGTTCGCTTTTTCCTTCTCGTTCTTCCCCTTTATTCCTCTTTCTTTTCTCTCCACCCTGCACATTCTCCTATCGTTGGAGAAAATTAATTTCCACCGTGTATAGCCCGTGGATCGTGATACGTGGATAGCGGATCGCGCGGCATTCGCCTCGAATCGATTTCCTGTCTGCTCATTGTCCCCGCGTTTCCGTCTTTTTACCCGTAAGAAAAACGCCGCGAATTCGGGAATATTTGCGATTCGCCGCGATAAGACGGCAGAAAGAAATGACGAACGTCCGCTGGTATATTTAGCTAGGTAATATCTCTCTTGCGACTCCCCGGCGATGCCACCGATATAGATGCTCGGTTGTTCGTAAATATTTCAAAAGTTCTATCTGGAAATACCTGAGGGAACGCGGCAGTCCGTTTCGCCAGTTCCAATCGAACTCTCTATTCGGGTATAGACGCGATTTCGAGGAAATAGGACGACCGGGTTTCCTCCAAGCGTCGTCCTTACCGCGACTCGATCGGTACGAGGGGCTATTCGCTTCTGCTACTCCGCTACTAGTAGATAATCTCTTTCGACCGAACGAAAGATCCGTAGTAACGATGCGTGGCTGAACCAATTATATAGAACCTAGGTTCTGTGTAATATAGGTTGGTGTACTTGCGCGTGTGTCGATAGCGTATCGCGCGACGTGTTCCATTACACGTTCGATGCGCGCCGGTTATTCCGATCTATCTACATACGCGCATATGTCCTTAAATTCGCTCTCAGCAGGTAGACATAAGTCACGTGGCGGTATCACGTTGCCACCGCGTATTCGTCCTTCTTTCGATTATTAACTCTCGTTTCACGTTCCTCCGGTCTCTTTAACGTAAATAGCCGGAGCGTAAGCAGTAGAGCCCGGAATCGATTTCGATATCGAACACGATGCTTTTTTCCCCCCGAGTTTACCCAGGGAAAACTTTAAACGCGCTTAATCCCACCGCGTTCTCGCGTTGTGCCGCGTTTTCTCTTCCAGAGAGAGAGAGAGAGAGAGAGAGAGAGAGAGGAGAAGGCTAGGCGAAGGACGCGGGAAACGAGGCGAAAAACAGAGCGGGATCGTTAAGCAGATTAGGCAAGAAGTTAAAATTGCTTCTTTGTCAGATCGGTGAACTAATTCGGGGGAAGGATATTTTGCGCTAACCATCTCTAGGCAATTAATTACCTAGCAGTCGCTGGGACCGTGGAGCTTGGCGCTACGCGATTCGTCGCGATATAAACGCCTATTGCCTTTTTGCAAACGGAATCATCGTCGTTCGCGATGGTTAACAGTCCGAAGCCTCGATTCCTGGAGATTGGAGAACACCGGGGCGCGATCTGTCGACGATAGAGAGGGTAATTTGGACGGGCAGGGATCGAATGGGAAAGGAGCAAGCGAGTTTTCTTATTGTCGCCAGGTGATGAGGGGATGGTTGACCGAAAGGGTGATCGCGAAAGTTGTCGCGCTTCGCAATTTTCATTCGCGTTAAGTCGGATATCGGAGATTGCCGAGTCTGTTCGCCGAGCGTTGAAATTCATTACGGCTCGCGTTCACGGCATAATAGAGAAGTTTAATAAGCGGACGCGTTTACGGCCAGCACACGTGCATCGTTCGACGTAGTAGAGAACCGTTCGATCCCGCGTATGTTTACACCACCTAGGATCGATTGGAATGAAATTGAAACGGAATGGAAAATAAGGTAATAAGGGTAATAAGGACGATGTCTCGCGTTTCCTCCTGTTTTTCCCAGGGATCCCCGGTGTAGAGCGCGCACCGTTCGGATAATCCGAACCGTAAACGCCAGCGTTTTGACAGAATCGCGGCGATTTAGCTGGACAAATGGTTGGTTAATTAAAACTTAACGGGACGCGAACGATATGAAAAAGAAGGAAACATCGTGTTCTCGAGGCACACTTTATCACTCTTTGTTCGGAGTTATTAGAGCCTTTGTGCGGCTAGAGAAGCGACACTTGCCAGCGGCTGTCTTCCGAGCAATTGTCTCGGTAAGGAGTAGTGCCCTGGTGGTGTGTAAGGGTGTAACTGCATGTTTTTCCGTTTGTCGGAGGATTGCTCGTGAAATAGCGCTTACTCGAAAGGTAAAATGCCCCCGGGACCCGCGTTTGCGATAACCTGGCCACCGGATCACCCGAATCCTCCAAGACAAGCGATCGAAACTTCCTCCGAGCCATCCTGACCTTCGCGATCGTCATTCTTAAACGCGAGTTAATCAAACGCGAATCAATTAGACGAGCGGTAATTAATAAATATCCCCTTACTCGCGGACAATCGATAAAACTCCGCCGCTTAAAAAGCTATCTGAAAAATTCGGCACAGTTTCCATTTTCTGGAGCGAAACTAATTGGAATCCGGTACGCAGCGACCGAGTAACTAACGATATTGAAACTCGGATGTTTGAACGCGGGGCACGGGTATACCTATCCGTTAATGAAATCTATGGGGGTGGGAATCTAAGCGCGGTCAAGCTCCGTCAAGCTCCGTCAGGCTGCGTCAAGCTCCGTCCGCGTTGCAAGTCGGAAAGAAAATCGATCGTGTACCGTATAGTAGCGAGAAAAGAGGTTGGACGTGTGGCAGACGTATAGCAGCGGACCTATGTACGATCGAAGGATGACCAGAACAAGGACAAGCCGCGATTGATCGCTAGGAAGATGAACGCGCGAAAGCAAGATTAGCGAGAGAGCAAGAAGAGGTGAAACCCGCCGCGACGACGAGGTTGCAGAAGGTGTAGGAAGCTGGCTAGAGGAGGGGTAGGATTTGGGGTAGCATTGGTAGAACGGTGGCACAGATATGGGCCAGGTAACCAGGTCACCGCGACTAAGGGCATTGCTTTTGCAACCGCCAACCACCACCGTCACCGTCACCCCATTCGCGCTCCTCTAACCTTCCCTACCCCACCCCTTTCTCTCCCCGTTTCCTTCTTTCGACCTGCCTGCCTGCCTGCCTTCCTTCCTTCCTTCCTTCCTTCCTTCATCCACGCTTGGCCACTCGATACACCACGCACCACGCGCCAACAACCGTTCCACCTCTCT
>NIJG01000134.1:4887323-4935376 GCA_002201625.1 Euglossa dilemma | reverse complement strand
TATATATATATCTATCTATCTATCTATCTATCTATCTCCCCCCCCTTCCACTAACTCCTCTTCTTAGTTTCTTAGTCTCTTCGCAGAGACCGGTCATCGGAAATAATAATATCCACGCGGGGATATCGGAGCGAAAGGAGATTCTATCCATCCTCCTTGCCTTTACCCGGAATACCGATTTAAAGAGTCCCAGGCAAAGTTACACGCGGCACATGGAATGCTGTAGAAATTACAGGTTAAACGACTGGGCACCTACGCGCGTCGCATTTCCACCAAGATCTCGCTCGCGTCGACCAGCAGCAGATCCGCGATACCGAACAGTTACCTCGAGAATCGAACGAGCAACGATTCCTTCCTTCGTTTATGGCTTGAAAACTGTCCATTCCTCTCCGTTTAATCTCGAAATTCACCGTTCCCTTCTTCTTCTCCTGCTCCACTCGCTGTTGGAGGTAATTAATCTGGCGTACTCGCCAAGTATGGCACTCGTGGCCTGAAAAGCTCGTTCATGAGCCAAGCACGACGTAAACGAGAAACACCGGAACCGAGGCTACGGTTTCCGGTTCCATGAGCACCATTTGAAAATTTCCCACCGAGAAATTGGCACGCACGCTAGGTCAACTCGAAGAATCCTTCTCTAGCCCGTGTCATGGTCGTCCCGATCAACCTTTCCATTCACGGCGAAATGCATCGTGCGCGATATTTCCAATCGACCACCGCGCCAGCGTCTGACCGTTAAATCCTTCGATTGCCCGCTACGCGATTTCCTGCTCCGTCCAAGTGCAGCGCGACTCGTCCCCGGCGCCAACAAAAAAAAAAAAAAAAAAAAAAAAAAAAAAAAAAAAAAAAAAAAAAAAAAAAAAAGAAAAGAAAAGAAAAAAGAAAAAAAGGAAAGGAGAGGGAGAAGAAAAAAAAAAAAAAAAGAAAGAAAAAGAATCGTTGGCGCAAAGAGCATTACTAATTTCAAAAGCCTCTCGTCTTTGATCTCGACGACCTAACCGAGACAAAGGATTACTCCGACGTATTCCGAAAGAGGGATAAATTAATGTCACGAATCCGTAGTGAACAATGACAGGCCGAATTACGGGTCGCTGTATGCGTTGTATATACACGGCTGCATACATAGGCGCGTTAGAAAATACGGAAACACGGGCACGTATACACGTGTACCTAGCTGCATGCGTCTATCGTCTATATCGAAGAGAGAAAAGTAGAACGAGAAGAAAGGAATTTGGAGTCGATATACATTAGTCCGGGTGAAAAGAAATTAAATACGCGGTCCATCACTGGGATGAAATGTACCTCGTCATCGCGAGTTCGTTGGGAACAAAACCGACCGTTTCGACCGACTATATCCGATTTCCGATTTCCGATTTCTCTTTTCACCCGTATCTTTTCTTCGCCTCCTTTCTTTCCCCACTCCCGGTTCCTTCTTTTCCAGTCCGATTCGATCTGTGCCAACGTGCAAACGGAAAACACGTTTCCATCGGTGTAACGTCCGCTTCGTCGGAAACGTTCGCCGCTTTCTGCATTCGGGTTAAGAATCTTGCTCGATTTATAGAGGAAATAGAGGAAGAAAAGGAGAAGAGATTAGGCAGGGAAGGTGTATAGAGAAGTGGAGAAAAGCTGGATACAGGCGTACACAGAGCGAGGAGATAAAGATAGGTAACAACGGCGGACGCGTAGAGACGGAGGGTAAGAATTAGCAGGGAAAAGAAATCGGAAAATGACGTATTGTTGGAAAGGCCTGGTCCATTATAGCGATCTAAAAGTAAAAGAACGGCGGGGCGAACGATCGAGGGGTAGTAAGTAGGGGGGGGAGAGAGAGAGAGAGAGAGAGAGAGGGGGATGGGGATGGGGATGGGGATGGGGATGGGGATGGGGATGGGAGGAAAAAGGAAGGAGCTAGCCCGAAGGGGAGGGCGCCGCATCTGCCTAGCTCGAACGTAGATACTCGGTGGAGGCTGGAGAGAATTGGGTCAACCAACTTGGAGTGTACTTCAGGTGTAGCTACCTATCTACCTATCCACCGACCCATCATCCTAGTATTCTCCGCTACTACTCCTTTCGCCTTCTTCCCCAACGATCTATCCCCTTTCTTTCCTCGTTAACTGTGCGACGAACCACCACGCCATCGTCCTCGGAATCCCTCGAATCGAAACTTTTACGGCTCGGTTCGTGCCCTATCTTTCACCTTTCTTCGCGCCATCCGATCCTATGTCCTAATTACGACCTTGCAATTTCAATGTCACCCAATCGGGTTAGGATTGCCTCGATAACAACGCGGTCGCCTCGAGGATCCTGCAATTTTCCACACCGTTTTCCCACGTGTCCCGTCGTCGTTCGACCTTCTTCTCCAGACGTACCACCGACGCGATAGCATCGCTGCTGCGACTGGATAACAAGCCTGCTCGTTTTTCCATTTCTACCGTCCGCCTAACTCGGCGGCTCTCCAAGTTAGCCACGCGTCGGGAACCGATATCGTTTTCAAAGTAACCGCAACTTTCGAATAAACTTGGCAGCGATGCAAACCGCTGCATCGCCACTTCCCAGAGTATAACCCCCCTTTATCTCGTGCAATTCGATTCGAACGAGAAATATGATTTTCCTAAATCGCATACGAAATCACCGGCATATCGAATAATCTGGATTAATATCGGAGATATTTCAAAGGATCGGCCGGAATGTACTACCAACGCCGCGGAGAAGAACGGCGCAACCTTCGATTCGACCGTAACGATTTAACGCGTTCGTTTGCAAGCGGAAACTCTTAATTTATCGCGAGATAAATTAATCGCAAGATCGGCTGGATGCCCTGCCTGCGGGGTTCCAGAGCCAGGAACTGCTTACGGCTGGAAATAGGCCATTTCTAAATCCCCAGTAGCTATGCAGGCTGGCACGCGAGTCGATTAACCGAAACTCGTTGGGGACGGTGAAGGATGCGACCATCTCCGTTTCGTGCGGATACACCGGGGTGTTAGTCGCGTGCCGACTAACTCGGAAAAGCTGCTTTCGCGGAGAAAAGCGCGCGGCCAAGGTTACATGGAGCACGAGGTGAAACGCGCGGTCGTTCCGGGATATCGGCTCCACGCGCACCGAATACACTGGATAAGTCGCGCGGTGCGGAATAAAAGGGTTTCCCTGCAACCGGAGTGTAATTATAACGCGCTGTTGGAGGATGCGCGGAAAGGGTAATATTTCGAGTATATGTAGGTCAGCCAGTGACCCCCGTCTTATTGGCTGCTCTGACCGCGGATCGTCTGGAATAGGGAAAGGGATTGGGGGAAAAGGGTGGAAAAAGCGGAACATTCGGACGTGCTTTCAGGATATACTAATTGTGATTGCAGGAAGCGTATAGAAAATGGGTGTGCAGCTCCCTGGTGCCTTACTTTGCTCATGGGGGACCGCAGGATTTGGATAGCTCCAACAGCTGGGCCGGGAGCAGACTTCGATCCTGTCGGTCCTTTTGCCAATCCGTGGAGCAACGTTGCCCTTACTTACTTCCGGGCGACCGTGCCCCCGCCTATCCCACGCAATACGCCGGCGAACCGACTTTTCTTTGCAGAGGTAATTCTCTTCTTTCACCTGCGCGACGACACATCTACCGAGACGAAGAAGGGTAATAAGATTTTTGGCACCCTCTCGCGCGTTCGTCGTCCAATCGATCGATGGTCGGCCTCGCGAACGTAATACCGGGAAATTTGGCTTTTCCGCTAAAGATAAACGGAGAAGAAGACGGGTTGGGTGAGGGAGGATGGAGAATAGAGGAGGTGGTTTGCGAAGAGTAGTGGCGAAGAGGTAGCTGGAAATGGAAATGATTTCAGATCCAAATATCCCCGAGACCGGAGAGCAAGCCGCGAGGGCATTACACAGCAGCGAAGAAGACGAGTGTTGCTTTCACGCGTGTTCCGAGGAGTTACCGGGGCTGGGTATTTGCGCGAATTGCACGGATCGGGAACCACGGAGACGCGGGAAAAACCACGATCCTCCGACGGCACCCCGTTGCGAGATTAATCCCATTCAACCAGCTTCCACAGGTACGTTCTTCTCTTTTCTCTTTACCCAATCGTCAGCCGCAAATTCCCCTTTTTATTAACAGCCAACCGTCCATTCCCCGAGTCTTCCCCGAGGATTCGCCCGCGAATCTCACGGAGATTTTTCTCCTTGGTTGTTTGGAACAGGTGGAGGATACGAAGAATCGGGATCGACGGGCAGCAGTTTGGAAGAAGGAGAGAGATACGACTTGTCGACGGATTCTGCGGCTGCCTCGATGAGGAATATGGCGCGACAGGAAGGAGGAAGACTGGTGTGCGGGACTGGCGGCGGTGTCGGCTCGATCGCTAGCGTTTCCTCTTCCGATCGATCGGTCGCTTCGATCCTTCCGCAACTCTTTTGGCTATATTCCATTTTCACCAGCCTCTTCGGCAACGTTCCAACGATTCCCGTCCTCTGGATCTCAAAGATCTTTCTTTGGTCGATCGTGCCGCTCGGTGATAGTGAGGAGGGTGATGTCGGTAGTGGTAATAGAAACGAACCTAGTGTCGGTGGATCAAAGGGCAAGAAAACGAGTCAGCTGATAGAGTTTGTCGCTTGGCTGCATCGTTGCTTTGGCCAACTCGGCGTACGTAACGGTGTAAACTGGTTGCTGGAAAAGTCGATGGTGGTCGAGCGCCGCTGCCAAAGTTGGTGGTATTGCTGTTGGTATTGGTGGTGGTGGAGGTGGCGAAAGATGTCGAGCGGTTGCGTTAAATGGAAATTTCGATGTCGACGTTACGAAGAAAGTCATGTCGGTCAATTCGTTGGTACGCGTCCTCCTATAACGTTAGGTGCTACCACCGCCATCGCCACCGCCATCGCCACCGCCATCGCCACCGCCATCGCCACCGCCATCGCCAACACCCTCGCTACCGCCACCGTCACTGCCGGTGCTATCACCATCCCCACCGTCATTCTCATCGTCCTCGTGAAACACCAATACCTTTTCCATTCGCAACAAACGTATCGCCATTCGTTCCTCCTTGATTTCTTCACGGTAAAGTGCTCGTGCAGGCAATGGAACTGGTGGTGGTGGTGGTGGTTGTACCGATGGTGGAGATCATGGCGAACGAATCGCGGAGGATTCGTTCAAGTCGGTACGTCGGTCGGGAAAAAGAATCGTCCTCGCGCGCTTCCACGCGATCCATGCGAAACGGCCGATCGAAAAAGAACAAGGAGGAAAGGGAGAGGAAGAAACAGAGGAAGAAGAAGGAGGCGAAGGAGGAGAGGAAGAAGAAGAAGAAGGAGAAGGAAGGAAAGAAGAACTCGGGGAGTTTCCGAAGAGGACGTTCGATCTTCTCCGGCTAGACGTCGATATTTCAAACTATCCTCGAGGAAAGACCCACCATAGATCATTTCGGGGAAAGCGCAAAAGCGTGAAACACAGGTTTTTTTCTATCGGTAATCAGAGCTCTATCGGAAAGGACTTTGGCCGTACCTTTCTCGATTTTCAATCCTCGAAGTCAACGGTCTTAACGCGAAGCAAATCGCAAGAAGACTGGAATTCAAGGAAAGAGAGCGTAAAAAGCATAGGGAGGTGAAGAAGAAAAAGAAGAAGAAGAAGTAGAAGAAGAAGATGGAAGGTGATGGAAAATAGGGAGAAGAAAGCGAAAAACGGCTGACGTACGTACGTACGTACGGAGGAAGAAGACATACGAACGGTATGTGATAACGAATGAAAAAATAGTAAAAGTCGATGTGCAACGCGATGTAAATTTTTCAAAATGAACATACAGAGGAATTGATAGAAACGAAGAATCGGGATTTCAACATCGAAGAAGAATGAAACATGTCGATGTTTTAAGTTTGAACGTGAAGACAAAAAGGACGTGAAACAAAACGAAGAAATCGTAACGTCTGTCGCTAATAATAATGATAACGATAATACAATAATAATTAATTAATTAAAAATACTAAACAATGACGACGATAACGACGACGATGATGACAAGGAATACACGAAGACGTTGACAATAACGATCACGATAACGATGACGGTGACGATGATGATGATGATGATGATGATGATGATGATGATGATGATGATGATGATGATGATGATGATGACGACGACGACGACGATGACCATCACGGTGACGATGACGATAACGAGACGACGATGACGAGTGACGATAACGACAATGGCAACCGCAACGGATGACGAGGACGAGGACGAGGACAAGGACAATGACAATGACAATGATGAACACGATGATATGCAAATGATGCCGATAATGATAATGATAGTGACGAAGAACAATGAATAAATAATAGTTAACGAATAATAACGATGATGAATAATAAAATAAATGATAACGATTAAATAACGAGGTAATGATAAAAAAAAACAAAAAAAAACAATGAAATAACGTTAACGTTAACGATAGAATGATTACGATTACAGTTATTGTTACACGTTCGATGCGTCGCAAGCATACGAACAAACACGAACATATACACACAACACATGCAACACGTACACAAAAGTAATAAATAATTTGGAGAAAAAAGAAAAAAAAGAAAATAATAGGAAGGCGAGCGAGCGAACGGAAGGGCGGAGAATACGCGGGTGTAGTATAGCGAAGCGAGAATGTGCGATAGCTGGAGCGGAAGAGAGGAAAAAATGCTAGCGAACGCGAGAGGAAATACGAGGGCAGCTATGTCTTAGAAACGGTACACACAAGATGCACTCACACATTTTCGTATAAGCCATTAACGATTAACGAGACATTAAAAAACAAAAAAAGACGTAGATAGATAGTACTTCGGTCGTGATAGAAAAACGGAATCGTGAAACGAGATTCGAGCAACTTGAGTACCGAATTGATACGGGAAAAGAATTATACAACGGTAGAAAAGACAGCGGAATAAATAAACACGACGTTATCGAGGTATAAATATGTGTTCGTTTAGACATTACAATAACTAAGTATTGCATTAACATAGTCGTGTAACGATATAAATTAAAACAAAGAAAACTGAGTGAGGGCGCGAGTGTCTATACGCGTGTCTGAGCGAGAGAGAAAAGGAAGGGACAGTGAGGAGGTGGAAAGGGGAGAGAGAGAGAGCGAGAGAGAATGCATGCGTGTTTGCGTGCGCGTGTATAAATGGACGGAGAAGCGAGAGAGAGGAGAGGAGTAACGATAGAGCGAATGAACAGTTGAAAATGAGGAAAAATTGAAGAAATGCTAGAGAGCATACGAGGAAACGTTGATTAGAAAAAGAACAAAAAAATCGTAGAAAACTGATGGATTTTTTATAGGGAAATATTCTAAAGAGGTATTACGAAAATAGCGGTATAAACGAAATTTTGTTTTTCATATTCTTTTCCGCACAGTGTACGTGGCTTCGATTTCGTGGAAACGACAGATGTCGCCAGGTATCCGAGCGCATAACCTAATTACCACGAAACGTAATTAACGAAACAACACGCGTATCGAAAATAAATCGACGAAACGAAACATGTACGATCGTTCAAAAGGGAATGGATAATATCCGAAGAATAGTTACTTTTTTCATTGCCATTGGACTTTTGAACGGTAGATCGAAATATGGGGGAAAAAGAAAGAGAAAGACATAGAAAGGTTCGCGTCATTGTTACTATACTCATCTAATATGGCGATACTCGTTTACACGTATCGCGGCGGCACAGTGGTAATATTTCGAGGAGAACACTTTCGTTTCGGTGCGAGAGCTTTGACACTTGTCGGCAAAGTCCTACTCTCGAAACGATCGGGGGACCGCTTGTTGTTTCACGTTGGCAGGAAAAAGGAAAATGAAAAAGCGAAAGCGTATTAAAACGAAAGGTTCGAGGAGCGGAAGCGAGGCGAAGCGAAGCCACGGAGGCCACTATGCGGAGAAAGAGGTAAAAAGTACAGAGTACGGTAAAGAATCGTCGTCGTCGTTGTGTCGTAATTGCAATGAAGTCGTGCACAAGGGGGGCATGTGTTAGACGCGTAATAGAGGTACACGCATATACGTACAGCGTACACGGAAATAAGAAATGTACACGCGGATATAGAAGGACAGACACTGTGCCCCGCGTGTGCATTCATTACGTTGTTAAACATTGTCCAATACATAATTGTTACTAACTTATATTTATAAGATGAACGGGAGAAATAGCGAAACAGAGACAGAGAGCCTGCGTGTGAGACTGTGTGTGATGACAGAGAGAGGCGAAGCGCGAAAGGCAGAGCGAATGAGAGAAGAGACGAAAAAACGGATGAAAAGAGTGCAAGAGGGAGAAAACGACTACGAATCGGAGCGAAGAGAAAAATATGGTCAACGTATAACGGTGGTAAAAAGGCATATAAATATTATAAATACGTATATAAATAGATATTACAAAAAAAAAAAAAAAAAATTGCCAGTAGGGAGGGAGAAGAAGATAAAAGGACGTAGATGAAAGGAATTTAAGAGGAACGATCGAGTGATTATATGTAAATATATGTATTTACATGTATATGTATATATGTAAAGTTTACGTGTATACATATGTATGTACGTGTGCGTGCGCGCGTTTCCGTGGGTGTACAAACGCACATGCGACGTCCATGTATGCGCACACATATAAACATACATATACACCTACTCGTGTGTGTGTGTGCGATTTAGCGACAGAGAGGAAGACGTAATAGTGGCGATGTGTGCGGTGTATGCGTGCGTCGACGATCGAAAATAACGAACGAGAGTCTAGCTATCCGAAACTGCTTTCCGTGCAATTTTTGCGGTTGAACGAAACAGGTGATGGCTGCTGCGTACGTCGAAAGCAACGTGGCAGAGAGGAAAGAAAAGAGCGTGCGGGGAAGAGAGGGAAAGGAGGAAAGGGGAAAGGAGAGGGAACGCATACGTATAACCACGTCGTTGATCGAGGAAAAAAGAAAAAGAAAAAGAAAAAAAAAAAAAATAGAAAAAGAAGAAAAAAAGGAAACGAGTACACACTGCGAGTAATTAGATGATAATTAGAAAAGGAAGGATAGTAGAGTATGCGAGAGGAAAAAGATCGCGTGATCCGTAACGATCGAACGTCGACGAAATGGCAGTCGGTAAAGAAGAAATCTGCTAGACGCAGCGTAGTTTTTAAGACGATTAATTTTCGGCGACGGTAGACAGTAAAACGCACAATATGCAAGCGCAATTACACGACTTACATTTTTTTGCTTAAACAGCAGACTAATCCGTTAAACGGTGACCGGAGCAATAAATCGGAAGTTTTCGAAAGGACGATATAATCGGGCAGCGACTCGCCACGTCCTGTCTCGGTTAGCAGCAGCCGGGGGCGGAGGTGCGGGCGAAGCAGGAAACAGGAGAGGAAATAAAAGGAGAGCGAAAAGAGAAAATAAATCATCTTCTGTGTCGAATGGTTAGGAGACGTACATGTATATATGCGTACGCGCACCCGTCTCTCCGTACGTACGAATAACGAGTGGAGAAGAAAAATCGGCAGGATCGAAAGGAAGGTAAACCGATAGCCGGGGAAAAAGTGACGTATTCGTTGTTCCCAAGTGACCAGCTAACCTATTCGTATTACCTTTCGAGAAGAGACATACGTAGGTATATAGGATCTAAAAATAGGCTACGACTCGAACGAACCACGAAACAGGGAGTCGTAAACACGCGTGACTCGTTTCATCGCATTTACGCGCGAGTTATGCGCAATATGTTCTATCGATTCGTAAATACGCACACCTACGCATACGCCTAAGCGTGTAATCAACGCGGTAAATGCTTTTTAAACGGGTACACGCGTATTACGTTGACACGTGAATCGCCGTCGATCGAGCGGTTTCTATTTCGTGCACGATCTTAAACTCGAAAAGGAGCAGTCGTCTCGGGAGTTATCCGGAACGATGATTAACGCGTTGAATCGAGACTTTATCGACCGACAATTTCGTAGATTCCTACTCTCGCGAGATTCGCTTCTTTAGTTATTACATAGGTCTATTCTCGTCGGTCAAAGTGTTCTCATTTTTCTCGTCGATCATGCCTCTCGACTTTCGGTCGATTTCTTCTCTCTATCGACGTGTTCTACATCTTCGAGAAACGATAAATCCGGTCGGTATCGATACCGAGAAATTTTTCCAAGCTTTACCCGTTCTCCTGGGTCGCGTTTCGTTTGTTTGCTCGGAAAAATGATAAGGAACGTTTTTCTTCGATCTTCAACGAAGGAAACAACCCGACAAAACTGACAAAACTGACGCGGTACGATAAGATAATTTTCGCATTATTTTCATTTCTTCTCTTTCTCCTTGTTTCGTTTTCCCCCCTGCTTTGTCTTATTTCACACAGCACGGGAAGAAGTATAAGTAGACGTAACGACAGCAAGCGAGAAATTCTTTCGGAAGAAGGTATTCACCAAATTGCGACCGTGTTACGACCAAAGAAACCCGCCTCCTCTCCATCTACTCGTTTCGGACAAGAGTTTTCAGAGTCGCGGTCGCATTTACCTTCGCATTACCTTCCAATCGATTCGAAACTCTACTCTCGAATCCGAGCAGCTCTTCGCGATGCTTTCTCTTTTCTTCGTCTCCTCCCTCCTTTTTTTCGCTATTCGAATTCGTAAAGAAGCAATCGATAATCCGCGCTTCATCCGTCTCTATCTCTCTTGTTCGGAATTCTCAATCGCGAATCGATAGCGTTTGTCACGCCCATTCGCAATATCGAGATGCTAATGCGGCTAAAGCCTAACGTTTTCGTAGAAAAAAAAACTGCCCGTTAACCTGTTTAACGAATCATCGAAAGACACACGTAAGTCGCGAAAAACCTTTCGACAAAGCTGTCGGTACTCGAGGTCGTAACCTAAACGAATCTATCGAATTTCTTCTTCTCCTCGAAGGGAAAATTCATTTCTCGCTACGTCCCGAAACGTCGCGAATACTTGTCTTGGATATTATTTTCGCGTACAAAGGAAAATAATAAGGTAGGAATGGCTTGGAGCACGATAATATCGTTACCGAGTTAAAAGACCTGTACTCGCAGTTAGCCCATTCCTTTGATCCCCTATTTTTTACAATTCTTCCTGAAAATTAATTCCCCCCTTCCCATCCCCGTTCCACTCCGTTTCCGCCCCCCTCCCGCTATCTTTCCTCTTTTTCTTCCTCTGTGTTTCGCGTCGCAACGAGTCTGGCAACGCGACCACGACAATCGTGTCGGAAACCTGTACTCGCGTGATTCCAGCCTCTTGCTCGTAAAACAGAATCAAGCAATCCCCACGATACTATTCGCCACCCGCTTCTCCTTCTAGCTTCCCACCCCACCCTGTTTCCATTGTGAAAAAAGAGAAAAGTACCCTTGGAGACCGATGGAAAAGCTATTTGACAACCGCGCGATAAGCAACGGAGAAAAGTAAGGAAAAGGCAAAACACAATTTCGGACAACTAGCTGTTAAACGAAAGTAATCGAGATAACGAATTGGCCTAACCCACGGATCTTTCGGAAGCTGTTATAATCTAAACACGGATTCGCGGAATCTCGAAGGAAAAGAGTACGCGGACTGTTGGCGAGGATTGAATCGGTAGAGGCGAAGGAGAAGAAGAAGAAGAAGAAATACCGACGACTGGTGACTATCGGCCGCCAAAGGGGAAATTTGAAGAAATACGAGTTTGAGAGGTGCTCGAGTTTCAGCGGAGTCAGCCGCGGCGAATAGAGCGACGAAGAGAGGCGAGAGAGCGAGAGTGCCGCGGTGTAAAATTAACGAGAGAAAGAGGAAGAAAATGCAGGGGCTGGTGGGGCGATAGGGTAGAGTGCGTGGATGGCTGTGTACGTGTGCGTGTAACGTGTATGCGATGTGTGCGTGCGGCAGGGAGAGAGGCAAGAGGACCAGACTACGTATTGATCTCGTAAGTTTCCCAACGTAGAGCATTCGTATAAAACCGAGCACCGACCGCCGCATCTCGATGTCTACTACGTAGTCGTCGTGCTTTCGCTCCTTCTTCTCCGATTACTGCTTTTCGTACCTGTCATCGGTGTACAGAGGTGCGACCAGAGCTATCTCTTTGCTTTCCCTCCTCTTCCCGTTTTCTCTCGTCACCGCTTTCTTCTTCCCTAACCTGCGTAACATTAACCGATCCGAACGTTTACACGAGTCGCATGTTTTCTCCAAGCATCGTTAACAATCTCTCCGGAATCTTTCCTTTTCCTTCCACCTAACAGAGTTTCGGTTATGTTCATTTCTTCTTTCACTCTCGCTCGCCCCCACTCTCTTTTGATTTCTTGGCACGAAACAAGTTCAAAAGATTGTTTCCTTGCGATAGGGTTGAATGAATGCGATTCGCAATGCACGTTCGACTCGGATAAATCCGAGGAAAATTCGGCCTCGAGCTTCTGGTCGTTCAACCTGATGTTTCTTTCTGAAACTTGATCGTTTGCGCGAGCTTTGATCGCACCGGAAGTCTGTTACGATTCATCGCGAAACGAACGAATTATGCGGGTAAAGATCAAGCACGTGCGTATACAAGTATGAATGTACGTATATAAGTTGCGTGCGTGTATGTGCATGAGAAAGAGAAGGAGAGAGAGAGAGAGAGAGAGAGAGAGAGAGNAGAGAGAGAGAGAGAGAGAGAGAGAGAGAGAGAGAGAGAGAGAGAGAGAGAGAGAGAGAAAGTTAAAAGAGCCACTGCCTTAGCGACAGCAGGATTTGTGCTAGAAACAAGGCCTTAGAAAGTAACAAACCAGAAACATAATTAGAGTTAAGTAAATCTGTTGTTGTTAACCAAAAAAGAAAAGAAAAAAGATAACGGTACTTAGAGAAATCAGGAGGACAAAGATGTTGATCGTATTGTAAAACTAATTAGCAATTGTATTTAAGCGCGTAACGTAAATATATACTTAACCCCTCGTGCCCGCAATTAAATAGGCGTGTTAACGCATAGTTTTATTTTGTTTTTTTTTTCGTTTTTTGTCGCATACGAAGAAGAAGAAAAAGAAGATGAAGGAGGAGGAGGAGGAGGAGGAGTAGGAGGAGTATTTGAAGGCGAATACGAAGGAGAAGAAAGGCTGGAGGTGGTTGATTAGGGGAGAGAAAATGAAAATGAAAAGGAAGAAAAGGCGAAAACGGTGAGAAGAACGCGTGACTTTAATGCACGAGCACCGGTGCTCGTGAAATTTTTTATCTTTCTCTTTGACTTTGTTTTCTGCTCTTGCCTTACGAAAACAAAACGAAAAGAAAAACCAAAGGAGTAGAAGAGAAGAAAGGGAACGGGACGCGTACCTATGACGGATGTGAATATCGGTTACGATACCAGAGGAGAGAATCGTTAAACGGACATGTTCGACCGAGGAAAATGAAATTTCCGATAACGCGTCGCACTTGAAACTATCATTTTGAATCCGATGTTAGCGTAGCGTACGTATCGTAAGCTGTCGACATTTATACTATGAACTATGAGTAAATTGTAGCGATCATTGTGAACATAGTTAATAGTATAGGTTAGTTAACCGCACTAATTGTACCGAAAAGTGGATTACATTTAATTCCAAAGATAATTATCGACGTCTACTTCAGTAACGCGTACATTGTACGCGAATCGAGCTGAGTTAAACGAATGAAAGAGTGATTAACGAAGAAAAGTGAAACGGAATGCGAATAGGAGAAACTGAGAGAAAGTGAGATAAACTGAGAGAAACTGTGAAAAACGAAGAAAAGTGAAAAGAGAGAAAGAACGTGTATATGCGTGCGTGCGTAAGAGTGTGTACGAGCGAGCGTGCGTATACGTGGAGAGAATAAGGATAAAGGGGAAAAGGAAAGAGCGTGTGATTCGACGATAAACGAGAGTATTCTCGAAAGGAAAGAAGGAATAGCGGAAAATTGTAAGGAAACTGTGAACGAGAAGAACGGGCGTGCATATGCATGTACATTCGATTAGATATGAGTTTCTTCAAAATGCGGCGCAGAAATAAAGAAAATAAAGAAAATTAAGGAAATCGCGATAATCGAGGTAATTCTGCAAATAACTCGAGAGTAGTAACACGTATTTTATGCGTTCATTCGCTTCTTCTTTAACCTTGCATACCGTTCGCAACGGTTCTATGTTTTCCGCAACGATCGTTACGTCTTTATATATATGCTACGTATACATATATGCATCGTATATGCATCATATATGGTATGTACACACCGTGTATTCGAGGTAACTAATTAACGAAAACATAATTGTTTCGAGTTCATTCATCGGTTAATAGGACACGTTTTTCCAAAACACGAACGCCGACATGTAACGTCCTTTTTCGAATATTTAACACACGGAACGACGATTCGAACACGGCTAATTATACGTTAATTAATTAGGTTATCGATCTGATCTAGTTTCTAGAGTCTACTGTATATACGAGCATAGATTCCCTATATACATACATAACTTTACATGCGATACATGCTGCGATGGACTGTATGTACCATCCAAAGATGCACAGAAGAATTTGATCAGATTCTTACCTATAGTAATGTGAAAATTTCATTTTTCTTCCGTTTTTAATCGTCTTGCAGCGATTCGTTAAAATTCGTCGTTTGCTATTTTTGTTACACGATACCAAGCGAAAGATCGTTGACTCATCGAATTCCCCGCGATACGGTTCAAACGTACTCCCTCTAACCTCTGACTTTAGCCACTCTTCCTCTTAAAAAATTCTTCTCTTGACCTAGAAAATCCACGTTCACGACGAAACCTCGATATTCCTTTAGATTTGTCAACGCAAATCATCGATATCTATCGGCTGGTGAAATTTTTTATTTTAGAAAATAAATCGGGTTATCAAGGTAGACAACTTGACTGGAAAGACCTTAACTTTGATGCATAACTTTTCCTAAGCAATAACGTAAGGTCTTGACATATACTTGGTATTACACTGATATGCCTGACGCATGTATGTGCCGTGTCTGTGTATGTATATACGTGTATTTACATTTGTTGCGAGTGATTGGATGGGTATGCGATGTGTGTACGTAGGGATGCATATGCGTAAATATGTGAAAAATGAAGAAAATGATTGCGAATTAATAAGAGTTATCTCGAAAGTACAAGTTTGTCCAAGTCCAATGTGGATAAATTCGCCGGAAAATCAATATCGATGTCCTAGTACACGAGTGAAAAAAGATAGTGATCGAGCAATTTCAAAACCTAACCTCTGCCAGACTGACTATTCGGTATCATATTTTATCTAATAATCCCGTCCTCTTCCGACCTTGTCGCGAATTTAAACCCTTCTTTCCTTTTCTTTCGCGGATCCCTCATTTTCTTCTCACATATGAAACTTTGACAATTGAATTTCCCAATACGTGGATGAATTTGTAATTGGACGATAATAAGGAACAGAGCAAACTATACTACTACTTCGTAAATCATAGAAGAAAGAAAGATCAACGCGAAGAAACGGTCTTAATAGATTTAAAAAAGAAAATCTTCTTACGATAATTGTCGTCAATCATTAACGCAATGCATTTTGAAGATTTACTACTATGACCATAGAAACTCGAAAATTTGTTATCCTTGCGTTGCACGGAAAATACATCACCAGACATATACGCGTTTATAAAATATGCCAGAAACGCGTGAAACGAAGGAAAACGAAGGAAAACGAACGATTAAATAAGTAATTTAAAAGCCAACACGTGAACGAAAGAGTAAAGGAAAGAGAAGGAGGTAAAAAAGTTGAATATGGGTGAAAGTGAGAGAAAACCGTGTACGTGGTATGCATATGCGTGTGTATGGGCGTGCGAGGAACAGAGAGAAAGGTAGTTTGCAAAAGGGAAACATTAGAGTTCCGTTTTTGAGTGTTGGAGAATGTTCATTTGTAATTGTTTAAATCTAACGAGAAATGTACTGTAAAACTATAAGTACTATAGGCACTAAAAATATATCATTTGTTGACATGAAAAAATAAAAGAAATGATCCCAGTAATATAAATTATCCCCGACGCGATACCGTGCAAGCGATCGTCTACACACTAACGCACACGTAAGTACGTACAAGATTATTGGGTAAGAACTATGATTCTCTACTTCGTACAGAAATCGGTGCAATTTGAACGAGAAAATTAGCTGCTTCGTCGGGGGTTTGTTTCAAAATTCAAGTTCAGTTATACTGACCTTTTATCGACACTTACAAGTGATAAATGGTCGATAGTAAGTAAACTATTATTATTCAGAGTAATATTATATTGGGTTGTTCGGAAAGTCATTTCATTTTCTGTTTTAACTCGGCTGAAGTGTCCAGCTGGCTGTGAACAAATACAATTAGGTCCTCTGTTGGGAAAAACCGAAATGATATTTGATTTATTGTACTATATTTACTTATGCGATATATTATTCGTCTAATTTTTTAATTTCATCTTTTCTTTCGTATCTTTTAATTCAAACATCGAATGAAGTTTTACGTGGGGTAAGTAGAAAATAGTACTTTGTAAATGTAGCTGATGATATGTCCGTTAGAATTTAAAATAAGAAAATCAAGAGTCGAACAAGTTTGCATGAAAAATCTGTATTTATCATGTAGGTGTACTATGTACAACGATAAGAATTATAAAATCCGCGTTATCGTTACTTTTTCTGTCACAAAGCGAACATTGCGTTTTTTAGTACGACATGTATTTTTAAATTCGCCTTCATCTATGATCATTTTTCAAACTACTCGAAATAATTATAAACATTATAATAAATTCGGGTTGAAATGATTTCAATGAAGCACAATGATCCCACAGCGGTTTCGAAACTCGATCCTATCGATATAATGAAGACAAATAAATAAGTATGAATTGAATAGAAATTGGAAATAATAAAAATGTCGTTCCTTCAGGTTATCTCGTATTATTGTTTCCATGACGTGGGTGTTGTAATGCCACTATTGATGTTAATGATGATGCTGTTGTTGATGTTGCGTCGCCTTGGTAAGAGACTCCATTTTTGGTTGATTCTCCAAAGGTGGTGGTGATTGTTTTGTCTTCTTCTTTTCTTCCTCATTCACTTTTACTGGTGGGGGTGGTAATGTATTTAACAAACCTGGTTGAATAGTTATTTATTATGTATTTATTGGAAATTCATTAAACGGAAGAAAAAAAGAGAGAGAGAGAGAGAGAGAGAGAGAGAGAGAGAGAGAGAGAGAGAGAGAGAGAGAGAGAGATGAGGGAGAAAAGAGATAGGAGGAGAAATGTAGAAGGCAAAAGTAAAATAAACATTTGCTTAAATTCGATAAGAAAAAAGATAAGATTGAATAGTATTACTCACCAACGGTCTCTCCTTTAAGAGCGGCTCCTGTAATGAAAAAAGAATTACGTGTGATATTTTCGTTTCAACATCATGCATTTAACGTATTGTTCTAAAAATGGATTAAAAACTCACCGTTACCGCGATACTTGTTCAATTGCTGATAAACCTGCTTCATTCTCTCGATATTAATTCTGGAGCTCTTGCTGTGGTTTACCATAGGTAACGAATACTCTTTACCAATGATACATTTGGCTGCACGTTGTATACTAAGCGGCGCATTCCACGGTTCGTGTATGTATCTCGTGGGGAAATTTTTCAAAACCGGTAAATATCGTCTGGTAGGAAAAAAGACAAAAAAAGAAAGAAACGTCAAAGATAAACGCATTCCTCTTATTTGTTATAAGTAAATTAAAATTACCTGATGTAATCGCCATTTGGATCGGCTTTCCTACCGAATCTCACTGGACAATAGCAATGAAAGAATTGCTGGAAAAACGAGCTGCACGATAACCACATCCACATTCCTGCATTCACCGACCAGTCAGCGTCGAGTAGTAGCTCGTCGAATACCTTGCGAAAAGATAACTTATACAATTGGATGGACGAAAACTAGAAATGCGGACAGGAAATATGACTGAAACAGTGACACTTTGACGATACTGCGAGTCAGTTTACACGTTAATTCCTTCTAATGTTAATCGAAATGCCAGCGTATAATAAGAGGCATTTTACCTTCATTCCTTCCTCCCAGGAGATCCAAAGGTCACCTCTAGTCAAGAAACAAGCGACCGCGTGTCTAGCCAAGTGATGTATCCAGCCTTCTTCTCTTAATTGGGTCATAATCGCATCGATCCAGGGAAATCCTGTTTGACCCTGTTTGAAAAATATCATTCGCTACCATTCATGAACTACAGCACATATTTGAAATTCACTTACATTTGCCCATTTGGCAAGTGCCTCGACATTCTTGTCCCACGGGATTTGCACGCAAATTGGATTACCCTGCATTCGATCGAAATTTGGGTTCTTCGTGGCAGCGCAGTAAAAAAATTCCCGCCATAAAAGTTGACCGTGCAATGAAAGCGGCGGTACGGCTTTCTTTATCTAGAAGATAATTGTCGATTATTCACCATTGAAGTTTGTTTTAATCTATAGAGATATTAGCATACCTTCTTGTAAAGATCTGTGAGCTGGTAATAAAATAGTCGGGTACTCAAGCATCCGAATCGTAAATACGGCGAGAGACCTGTTTGACTGGGTAACAACGATTGTGGAGTCATTTTTGGTCTTCCAAAGCTGGCTACCCAAGCTTTTCTCTCGAGATGCCGCTCTAATCGTGCTAGGGCTTCGCTCTCACCGCCGACCCACACAGGTGGAAGCAGTCCCTCCGTATCGAAGCCTGTCGATCGTTGAAACACCCTACAGCTCGATTGTCCCTCCCTTTGCGATTTATCCAAAATTATACGAGATATGTGAAAATTTACCAAGTTCTTCTAGCGTTGGAACACCGTAATGATCATCGTGATCCTCTTTCAAGGGCGTGTAGGCTGAACCAACGCAAGCGGAAGTAACGGTAGGCACTGGTGGTTCCGGAGGATCCATACTGGCAACGACAGTTTGAAATTGATGATAAGTGAGAGGTGGCTTGCCTCCGTTTCTCTCGATGATCCTGAAACGCAAAGACGTTGACCCGAGGGCCTTGGAACGATGAAATTCGAATGACAGATGGAACGAGAAGATGAACCGAAGAATGAGAAATGAGTTTGTCGAAGAAGAAGATTTGGACTCACTCGTCCAACTTGTAGAGAGTGTGCGAGACTCTTTGGACGACGGAGATACCAAGCTCCTTACAGAGCGCTGAGATATTATGATCTCGGACGCGTCCGAACGGTTCTGGGTCTTCCTCGAAAGTGAGATTCGTGGTACCCCATTCTTTGAACAATTTCGGCAAGGCGTCCGCCGGTTGTCCTCGTATCACGAATAATCTAGAGTTCAATTTTCTCAAGGAACAGTCGAGATCTTCCAGGCACTGTAGCAAAAATCTGTCGACAAACCGAATACGATTCTTTGAAATTCGATGGAAGGAAATTTCGCAAGTATATTAGTTGGCGTAGGTACACACCTCCATTTATTGATGCCAACGTTGGTACTTCCGGCAAACCAGGGGTCCAAAACGAAAACGCAACGGAAGGTGGAAGCTCCGACGAGACCTTCCCTCAACGAAGGATTATCGTGTAGCCGGAGCCCTTTGCGAAACCAATGAACCGTGTGCTTCCCACCCTCGCCCCGTACTCCCACTTCCGGATTAATCTCGCTATTCCGACTACCCGTCATCTTTTCTTCCCCCTTTTCCTTCTTCTTTCGATTCCTTCAAACGAACTTTCCCTCTCTTTACCTCCCTTTACCTCTCTTTCTTTTCTTACGCCGCTTTTTTTCAATACCACATATTCTATTTCAACAGGCAAAACCTTTTCTATCGCTTCGTTTTCGCATACGTACACATACGCGCACATGCAAACACACGCGCGCGTACGCGCGCGCGTTCATACGTGCGCTCACGCATACGCGCACGCACACCTTGCGTCCATTTCACCAACTTTCTTCTTTCCTTTTCCCTCGCTCCCTTTCCTTCGCTCCTTCGTTATACTTGGATTACGTTTCCAGCGTCTTTTCGATTTTTTATTCTCAAAGCTTGATAATTCTTCCGCTTGTATGCGAAACGGAAGTTATCACAGTGGAAGAAGACGGTGAAGAAGATAAGCGGAAAAGCTCGACGGACGATACCGGAAGATATATTCTGCAAAAAATTGATTCTTTAGTAATGGAAAAAGTAATGGAAAAAGTAATGGAAAAAGTAATAGAAAAAGCGGCAGAAGAAAGATGATGGCTGATATATTCGCCAGGCTTCTACCTATACGCGTTACGCGCTACCTTACGCGCTACCTTACGCGCTACCTTACGCGCTACTTTACGCCCTAGCCGTAATAATCATAGCCGATTCTACTGCGTCTACTATATTCTGCGTAGATAGAATAGTGCGCGGGAAGGAGAATCGATAGTAGCAGACGTTCGTTCGGCTTATCGTAGCAGCGTATTATGTCACGCAGGTAACATTCGCCAAACTTTCCAATCGTTTTCCTCCATGTTTCTCTGTACCATAGAAAACTGTTGGAAACATGACGGGAAATCGATGTAAATTCGAAAATGATCGATAAGCACCACAGAAGCACGTTAGTGCGATACTAGATTTTTATTTTTCTCCAACTTGGTTAACCGTGAATTTAATTCCAGCTCGATTCATATAACTAGCATTTACTTCCCGTCATGCCCGAAAATAGAAACAAGTTATATAATTATATGATTATAATACCTGTTTCGCAGAACTTTGCTTCTCTTAGCACCGTTTATCTGTTGCGGTTGAAATTTACTTGGATAATCGATCGATTACCAGTACCTTTTCTATAACCTATATATCGTCACACGGTACATACGTTCGGAGAACGAATCTTTATTAATTCCAGCTATTCCGATAAGGAGCAACAACATCGGAGTAATAGAAGCTTTCCTATTTCTTAACTAGATATTTAGTAAAATCAATGAACGCTTGGATAGAAACGGATATAACGGTTAATAAAACGACAAGTAATTACATTGCATTGCGTAATTGCAACAATGGAGAATAAATAGTTTGAAAAGGAATATACGCGAGATATGCTGACCCGCTGACATAATCGCTGTTTCTTTCGATAAATTGTCACGTAAGTGTTACAAATCTGTATACCTTAATCGGCTGTTTGCGATGTGTCGATCGAAAACGGAGACGAAGAAGGAGAAGTATAATATACCGTAGTTGCAAATAAACGAACAATTACGTTAAGTAAAATATGCTAATGGTACAAGTGACTTTTGATAGATCGGTGCAACCGAAAAATCTATCGGACAACAGATAGGTAGCACGTGTCTGTCCAACTTAAATTTATTCAAGTGTTACATACTTTTTACAAGAAATTCATTTTTACAAGCAACTACGCGAAACGTCAACAAACGTAATAGAAGTAGTTGTAAGCGATAGTACATAAAAAGCGGAAAAAATGTAGGTAAGCAATGGCCTATTGGCAGTAACGAAGAATACGTTAGACGTTTAAATAAAAATCGACATGTATTTATTAATGTGTAAATTACGAAGGAATACTTACAATCGTGTGGAAGCGCGAACATTTTAATATATCCGAATACGGTATTATTACTTCTCGTTAGCTCTTCGATGGATCGAATAAGTTTATCGGAATTTGAGGAAGCACCACACACACATACACGCGCGCACATACACACGCTTGATTCAACGTTTCGTAGGTTGAAATGATAAAACGATCGGCCGAGAATTAGGATGCATCGGACCGGAGATAGGAACGCAGAGGTTTGTTATTACGAGCGAGAAAACTCGATACACTTGTTTCGGACGATCGATTTTTTTCCAGCCTTTACAGAGGGGAAACTAAACTTGCGAAATTTGCAACGAATTGCCACGGGACACGGCGCAGAAGGAACAGTTGCTCGCATATGCCGATGTACAACTTGTCCAGCAGAAATAGAGAAGGAGAGATAGGCTGTAAGAGCAAGGGGAACGCGGAGCCACGCCGAATGCAACGTGACAGCCTCCTCGCGTACATTGCAATTGGTCAATTCGATCACGTGGTTTTTCGCTCACGTTGCACCCGTCGTGGTTCTATACGTCTCTTTTATATACCGCTTATCATTTCCTCTTTCTTTTCTTCTTACTGCTTATTCCTTACTTTTCCATTCGTTCCTCCTACTCACGATCCCCATTATCACCCTGATTAAATGTAACTTTTTCGTTAACTTCGTTAACTTCGTTAACAGCTATCGAAACTGAAAATAGCGAGAGCCAGAGCGAGAGCGAGAGGGAGGGAGAGAGATATTTTCTATTTTATCAATCGCAACGAGTTAGTGAAAAATCTCCCGATTATTCTTACCTTTTGTTAATTGTTCTAAAGGAGGAGTTTCGTAATTTGTAATATCAAATCCGAGGATGATCGAAAATTCAAATCCGACTGGTATTTAACGAATGATATTCCCTTTACCAAAAATTCTTTCCACAGTATCCGTTATTTTTTCTCTTATTAGCCTATAGAAAAGAACGTGACTTCTACGAAAACTCATTATATAAGTCTTAAACGCTAGGATATTTACCTCTAGAATACCCTTGACCGAATTGTCACGCGCATACGCATTACCATTTTTTCAGCATTACACTACAGACCAGTGATGTAATGCGATGCAGCTGACTCAGCGTTGATACATCGATCACATGCTGGATTCTACCAACACACGCACTTTAATTCCTTTAAACTTGTAAACTTCAATTTCGATAATTTCATCGAAATTCGTTGGAATTTTACAACACCCATAATCTCCGAATGAAATACAATCAAAACTTCTTATTCGTTCATATAAATATATTCAAGAATTATTCACAAGTATAGAACGTGAAATATTTTGTAGAATAATTGCATCTGTTTATTCGTATTGATACATAAAAGGTATCAGGAAGAATAAGTATAGTACAACCAAGTACTCGATAATCATTTCCTTCCCGCGTTACTTTCGATACTATATTGTTTCTACCTGCAAGATCGTGCAATGCATATAAAAATGACTTTTTTAAAAATCCATATCATTCACTGTTATTACATTAATCTTCTGCTCGTTTCCCTGTCCTTCTATTCTTACATCCGGCATATACATATCTCGCTATTCTTTATTCATTGATACATATTGTTCGATGATGTCATATAGTTAATCTATATGTAAATATTTTCTTTATACATTCGTAAATCTTATAGTTTATTTAGTTTAATCCATACATCTCTTTCATTCTAAAACTCCGTCAATGCATATTTTTAGTACGATACGCAATAAATCGTATTCGGAGCTAGTTTAATTCGTTCAGCTTTTTTTATCCGAAATATTTCAAATATTACAATTATACGTTTCTTCTGAACGTATATTTGTATTAACTAATGTGTACGATATTTAATTATACCTATTAATTATATGTATAAAAAAAATTGAAAGACTATCACTATTGACGGAGTGAGAAATAAATTGAACGAAATGTGAAGTTTAGCTTGTGTAAACCTAAAACAATAGGTTACAACGCCGGTGTACAAATACCGTTCAAGCACCTCGATAATGCGTCCAAAAAATCTTTTTTTATTAGCACTTTCTCATTCCCTCCTTCCTGTCAGATTTCCGTTATTCGTTACAAATAAATTATATTGTACCAATGCTATTAATTCCTTTACAAATATAAACGCATAATCTAAATAACGATTAAACGATTAATAGTCCGAAATTTTTCGATCAAGCGCTATTTATGGTCGTAAAGTTTCGTTTTTCTTACCGTTTGGAAACTGCGGTATTTCGATCGAAGATTAACATTACGGTAGGATGCAATACAGATAAGAAAAGAGATAAAAAAAATTAATGAAAAACAGAAAATGAAAATGAAAAATTACCGATACACATAACAATTACAAGTGCTGTGTGTAACATAAAATGCTTGTATATTTTATCGACGACTTAACTTTAAAACATACGAGAAACTAGATTTTTTTCCACAGAACAATTACGATTGAAGAAATACTTTCAGAAAAAAGATATTCCGATCTACGAGGTCCGATCACAAATCGAAAATACTACAAATTTTTATAATATCAAACAGAAAATAACCTTATATAATTCGCTACCATTTTCCAAATATATCCTTCTACCTATGCAAATTTATTACTATTAATTTCAATTTCATTTGATTACCGAATAGTTAATAACCAAACTAACTATGGTATGATACTGTACATAAAAATGCTCTATGAAACGCATCTTAATCTTGTTTAGTCTATAATTTGCTAAAATTTATACTACAGTTATATCTCCTGTTTTTATATAAGATAAAATAATAGTATTTCAAATGATACTAACTTGCAATGATTATCTTGCTTTTCATAATATGAATACTTAACAGTAATGCACATGTCTTATTAGAAAATGTGATAGTACTACTACTATATATTTTACGTTGTTTTTAGTAACTCTTTTTAAAGCTATAATTTTAATCTCAAGAATCCCATCTTTTATGCATCAGTCAAATTTGTTTCCTATTAATTATTTTATAACTTAAAAAGAATAAAAGTAAAAATGCTTGAGAAAGATTTTTTCTTTTTCTTTCTTAGAATAGTTGCTTTCAAAGACAGTTCATCAACTTGCGATTGCGTTTAATATAATGTATCGATTTTTAACATCAAATGTAAATAAAATATATTACGAAACGCGATTATATACGTTCATTAAACGTTGGTTTTTTTTCTCTTTTTTTTTTTTTTTTTTTTTTTGAATCTATTGAAACTTCATGCTATTTTTATGATCGCCTTAATATATCCAGGTACGCATGTCAAGCCACGCAAATAATTCGATTAAGGTAGATAAAATATTGTACAATGTGAAATTCAAATCTTTCTTTTATAATTTATAGGAACGTCCATTTGAAAGGTTCAAATTTGCAGGCATAACGATTAAGGTTGATAGATTATTTTACACGCTTCGGAGGTCTGCCACGTTTTTTAGCCTCACTATTTATAGTATGATTAATAACTGATGATTTGGCGGTATGCGGATTTATTGCTTGTATATTTCTCCCAGCATCAATTTTATACAAATCTAGCTCGATCGTTTCATTCTCGATCGCCTTTCTAGATCGCCTGGTTCGACCAGCTATTCCTTCCATCTCATCAAACTTTGCTTGCAACCTTAGAGCCAATTCAAAATCTTCTTTTTCTTGTATAACTAATCTTTCCATTCGTTCTTGTTCTTTGATAATCTCTTCATCCGAAAGGACATTTTTCTCTATGATTGTATTTGTTTCGGTAGTATTATTATTCTCTGCTATACACCCTTGAATTCCGATACAAGATTCGGAAGAATTACAATCGCTACTGTTCATATTTCCATATGTTACATCTGCTCCGTTATTTATGGAACTGTTTGCGTGTCTTATTTTTCGAGTTGTTTTTCTTAAGCCAGAATTGCTAATTTGGCAATTCAATCCTGTAGATGTGTCACTTTTTTCAGCATTTTCTGCACTGGACTGTTTTGTTGAACGTACCCTACGCTGTTTTGTTTTTTGTAAGGCAGTTCTAGTATATTTAGTTTTACTCCTTTTTTGTATCGTAAGAGGAACATCGTCTGCCGCTTTATATTCGAGTTCCTCCTTTCTACATAGTCTTTTCCTTGTGTTTCTTTTTATAACTGTTTCTAAATTCGAATTTAAAGAGGATACTCTAGTAGAGTTCTTTTTATCTGTACTTAGTTTCCTTTTCTTTATTCTCTCCGCGATATTTTCGATTGTTATCTCATCCTCTTCCCGTACTTCGGACTCTTCCTCGTCGCAAAATGAATTTAATTTTACGGATGCAGTCGAAGAATTTTTCATTTCAACATTTGTAGCAACTTTAATATCTTTTTTAGTCCATAAAGTTTTTTGTCGTTTAGATTTACATACCATACCGTTCCTAATGTGAGATTTCCAGGACTTCTGTACCTTTCTAATATCTCTATGCTCTTCTATTAACTTCTTACTGATTTTAGTGCCATTAATTATATTATTCACATCCTTAGTGTAATTCTTATTAGAATCAAATGATACTTCCGAAATATACTCACGTTTACGAATGCTATCGTGAATTTGACATTTTGTTCCTTTGCTGACAATAATCTGTGACTGATTACAAGATGTTGATGGTTTCGTTAATGACTTCTGTTCAATCTCTTCTTTGCATACATTTTTCTCTTTCGAACTCTGTTTAGTTTTACCTACAACATTTAAGAAAATAATTATACTTCTATTTATGATATTTAAATTTTCATAAAAACTGTATGGTATTACAAGATTAATCTACCTCGAAATGCACTCCAGGAACATCCAATAATTCGCTTTAAATGTGTTTGAGATGGAGGCTTAGGTACTACATTAGATATTCTTTTAAATATAGGAACCACTCTAATTAATTTTGGATCTATCTGTTTTCCATCTGTAATACAATGTTAGACAAATTATTTAAAGAACATTTGAAACTTTTACATAAGCTATAAATATAATTCAACCTGTAGACATTTTTAATGGTGTTCTTGGCATAGCCTTGATAGGTTTAAAATGATGAATTTCTTGATTAATACTATCGTGGCTACCGGCACTTTCGGCACTTCCCATTCTTTCGTCATCATCGCCTGAAGATACACATACTTCTACACTTAAACTTTTCTTTTTACTATTCACAATATCATCTGGTACATGTAATTCTTCTTTGCTTTGAGTACCATATATTTTTGAAATGGATGTTCTAGGTTCCAAGGAACATTTTGAGATACAAGGTTCTATTATTTTGGCTGTTTGGTGCTTTACAGTTCTTGAAATAGCATTATATATTGGCATAGGCTTTTGACAACAAAATTTGCTTGTAGAATCATTACACGCATTGGACAAGTCAGTATTGCTTTTTATACTAGAGGCATATCTTTCTGCACAGATCTTAGATATTAATGCAATATTTGATCTTCTTAATCCAGAATTGTCATGAGGTTGTAAAAGAGGTGCCTTTTCATACTTTGAACTATGAGGTTCTAATTTATATGAATCCGTTTCAGTCATAGTAGCAACATTAAATTTCGAAGTATGAAAAGAACTGCTAGATACATTAAGGAAGTTCTTATATTTAGATTCTTTGTGCTTGTCTGCAAGTTGTTTCTTCACTAAGGATTTAGCAAGTAACTGATCTTGAGTTAATTGAGATAACTGTTGCTGTTTTTCTTCCTCTTGAATCTTGCGAATTAAAGCTTCGCTGGCTATCTGTTCAGCTTTTCTTTGACATTGCATTTCTTCCTCAGCCATTTGAAGTTGCACTTCATATTCCCGTCGAATTTCTCCAGCTGCACTAAGTATTTTGTTAGCCCCACTATAGTCTAAATGTGAAAGATAATCCATAATATATCTATACCACATACATACAGATATATAGTTTCAAATGATATTTAAATTATCATTTTCCTTTAATAACAATAAAAAAATAAGTAATAAAGCATTTATCTGCATTGCTTAAAAATGACTATTATGATGGACCTGTACTTTGTTTAAGAAACCTATTTTATACTGTCACACACAGATACAATATTATACATACATGTGTATATATTTCTACATGCATTAGTGTTACGAACATCTATAATTTTTTACAGAGGTTATGTTGCATTTGTTTATCTTGTCTTAAAGGAAACTTACCAGCATCCAAATCGATACTTTTGTCGTCACCACTGTATTTGTTTTCAACTTCTTTGGAAAATTTTGTTTGAATTAATTCCCAAAGACCGTTATTAACTAGTGTTTCGGTCTTTGTTGCTGTACGTAGCCAAGATCCGACTCGTATTCTACAGAGAGGACAACTTAAGCTATTGTGTTCAAAAGTACCTTTCAAACATTTTAAGCAAATATTATGTGTGCACGGCAGTGTTACTGGTTCAATCAGGATACTGCGACATACTGGACATATTAAATCTCGTAGACTAATATCCACTGAAGTTCGTGTTAAAGAAATATCAAATAGTTTTGACGTTCGCTTCAAATATGTCGCCATCTTGCCATATTCTTTAAAGAAACATAACAACCACTACGGTCACTTCGAGAACCGCGGTTCTCTTACTGAATGAAGCGTTCACAAACGGGTCAATCCGAATTACAGATCTTTTATAAACATGTGAACGTACACAAATGAATTTAATCCTATCTTCCAATCCGATATGCAAATTTTTATAATTCAAATCTATTCTACATTTTAAGATAATTGATTTAACTTCAATTTGTTTTTTCAACATGTTTCCTAATATATTTTTTATTATTTACACAATTAATTCAGTAATAAATCGGCATATACATGTTTCTTAAATATGTTACACTAATAACGAAATGAAAGTTAAAATTACAGTTAAACCATCATTAAAAGATTAATAATAGACAATTAAATAGTGTAAAGAAGTAGCAAATACTTTTATTTTAATTCTATGAACTGGACGTCCTAATTATATGTGTAAAGATTATAGTATAAATTTTACAGTACATTCATAAAACTTCTATTATTTTTCACATTTCACAAATTTTAGGGAATTTCATTGATTTTCATTGGGTAATAATGAATGGCACATAAAAGATTCCCTAATACTTAATAGCCTATCAAAGGCTTCTCTAATTCTAGTAACTGTGTAACTATATGTTATCACTAATGTATTACATTCACTGAATATGCATTAGACATAATATACTGATGCACGAAGCTACAATCAATATACAATATAAACAACAATATCAACCTTCTTAAGATTACGATAGTTATGAATAACGTAACATAACATAACAATAAAAGAAAAAATTATTCTGTATTTCATTTCTTTTACACAACTTACTAAAGTTGGCTATACTTATACATCTAGTGTTGTGTTTAACAACAATACATAGTAGGTTGGTAAAACTTATAATCGATAAAAGAACGTTAAAATATCACCGATTCAGAATAAAAGTGATTAACAAGAATTGAGTAGGTCATAGCAATTTCGTAAAAATAAAGAAGAATCTAATTTAAGACAATAAGATATTGTCGGTATTTAAATTATTAAGCATTCAACTAAAGTACAACAATTCTCTATTGATATAAAGTTCAATATAATTATTCGCAACTAACTAACAAAAACATGGGGCGCAAAGGTAGGTACATGTTATAATATGACAATAAGAATAGCAACAAAATTTTTACTAAAATTTTTATACATTAAATCAGGAAAAAAAAAACAGTATCAATTGGAAAAAGATGATCCCGAACAGCAACCTAATCGTCAACAACAACATGGTTCACAACAACAACAACCTGGTCCTCAGCAGCAGCAATATGGTTCACAGCAACAACAACAACGTGGTCCACAACGTCAACAACAACAACAACAACAACCTGGTCCTCAGCAGCAGCAATCTGGTTCACAGCAACAACAACAACATGGTCCACAACGTCAACAACAACAACAACAACCTGGTCCTCAGCAGCAGCAATATGGTTCACAGCAACAACAACAACAACCTGGTCCTCAGCAGCAGAAATCTGGATCACAGCAACAAGGACAACGTGGTCCACGACGACAGCAACAACAGCCTGGTTCACAACAACAACAACAACCTGCTTCACAACAACAACAACAACAACCTGCTTCACAACAACAACAACCTGGTCCTCAGCAGCAGCAATCTGGTTCACAGCAACAACGTTATTCCATTCAGGGGATATCTGAGCCCAAAGAGGTAGTATAAAAGTGGTCGAAGCAGATATTCTTTATATTTTTATAGAAACTCTATTTTACTGTGGAGAATGAAATAATGATCTGACTACTTTTCTTTTTTATCTTTTTACTTCACAGAAATCTGCTGTGGCTTTAGGTTCAAATCCTAGAAAATTTAAGTTATCAACAGCTCTACAGGAATCATACTTGGCAAAAATACCTCTCAAGCAGGTTGGGGGAACTCAGGGTAGAAAAATTATTGTGGAAACAAACATGCTCAGAATTATTTTTCCCTCAAATTTTGAAACAACTATTGTACATTATGATGTAAATATTATACCAGACAGGCCAAAATACTTATTACGGTCTGTTTTTGCGGAATTCGTAAAAAAACAATGCCCAAAAAGAAATCCTGCATTTGATGGTAGAAGAAATGCATACAGTGCGAAGAATCTTCCTTTTGGAGATGAAAGTGTAAATTGATAATTTACTTTTATACTCATAGTGTTTATAATTTATTTGTATCATTTATATTTCATTCGAGTTATATGTTTTATATATTCCCATGTTACAGCCAGTGCAAGAAATAACAGTGTTTGATCAAGAATTTGTAAAAGATAGAACTTTCAAAATATATCTGAAAAAAGTTGCACAGCTTGATTTATCATGGATGACTTATGAACGTTATGTTAGTTTTGAAGATGAAAATAAACAGCATTGCATTCAAGCGTTGGATATTATATTACGTCATGGAAATGCACAACGATGTACAACAGTAAGATGTTTAATATTACTCTGTTTTTAAGTAAATAAAATTAAGTTTATGTGGTAATTTTACTTGTTTATATATTGTTCTGTTCAACAAATTTGTATTTTATTGTTTGTTTTTTGCAATGCATTGGGCGATCCTTGTAGTGCTTCACGTCTTAAACACAAATTTGCATGTCAAATTATATCATGCTTAATTTAAAGAAAATGGAATTTTTCTATAAACTTTCGATTTTTAACAAAAACGAAGTATTACGTGAAAACTAGACATCGTTTCTCTTGTAAAAGTTACAAGTAATTCGATTCGTAATAATTTCGTAATAAGTATGCAAGAATACTTAGAAAAAGCTTATTATTATATACATTAAGCGAGCGCATGTTGGTTATCTACTAGCGATGTGAATTTAGCATAACTACAGCACTGCTTACGCGAAACAGATAAGCGATAACCGCCTGGCGGCAAGTGTGTTTTCGATAGATATTTTCTTGATTTGTGTGAATCAAAAACCGTTCTGACTTCTGTTGGGTGGCTTCGTCTTCAAAAATATCTAGAAAATCTGGGACTGTATAACAAATTCGTGCTAAGTAAATAACATTTAGTGAACATGTAAAAATAATATGTAGAAGCTACGTATACTTTTTAAATTTCAATTCACATTCAGAAATCTCTCCTCTGTCGTTTGAGATCAATTACAGTCTTGTTATGTTTCTAGTTTTCACGCAATGCTTGCTTTTTGTTAAAAATCGATTTTTCCAAATCTGAGAATGATATAGCAATTATGCTTGTGGATTCGTCTTCAGGGCGAGTAACTCAACGAAAGTCATGCAATGCGTATTACAAAGAAAAAATTCGTATTGAACAGTGTTATGTACCATGTTTTGTTATCATGTACATTGCATATACTGATAATATACATAATATATTTTCTGTTGTAATAAATTTAATATATTTAAACTTAATATATTTAATAGGTTGGCAAATCAATTTTTCAACCACCACTGCCTGGCAGGGTTGTATCATTATCAAATGGTTTAGATTTATGGGTTGGTTTATTTCAATCTGTTGTGCTTGGATCTAAACCATATTTAAATGTTGATGGTAATGTATTAATTATTATTGTTATTATAATTTTGTCATTAATATTCAATACTTTCGTATTTCCTCATTGTATTTAAATTTTAATATCCTTTATTAATAGTTGCACATAAAGGATTTCCTTCACCTCAACCAGTTATAGATTTGATGAGAGAATTATGTAAAAATCCCAAAAGTAATGTAGAACTAACAACTATAACACCAAGAGATATAGAATACAATTTTGTCAAAATAACCAACTTTTTAAAGGGTTTAAAAGTTCAATACGAATTACCTGATCAACCTACTAGTAAAAGAACCTACCGTGTAAATGGATTAGTTGATTGTCCAAGAAAAAACAAATTTTCTTTAGAAGATCACACTGTTTGTACAGTTGAGCAGTATTTTTTGCAAAAGAAAAAATATAAAATAAAATATCCTGATATATCTTGCCTTTGGGTGGGATCACGGAATAGCAATATTCATTTACCTGCTGAGGTAAATAACAATGAAAAAGATATGCGTTTGAAGTTATAAGATCAGTAACTTTTCATTTATGTCTTACAGTTATGTACTATTGTAGCGGGTCAAGTTACACAGAAGAAAATGGATGAGGTTCAAGTTTCAAAAATGATTCGTCACGCAGCAACTGATACTCGAAAACGTAAACAGAAAATTATTAGTCAAGTAAGAGTCTTTTTGATTAATGAATACTATGAGATTAATTTAAAATTGACGAAGTATTAAAATGTTTACAGTTTGATGAAATGAATTTAAATCAACAGCCAGTTTTAGTAAATGAATTTCACTTTTCTGTACATGGTGAGTTTGAAAAAGTTCCTGCAAGAGTTCTTCAGGCTCCTGCATTAAAATATGATCACAAGCAAGTTAACGTTTTCAAAGGAACATGGAAACCAGAAAAATTTTTAAAAGCATGTGATTTAGAAGAAAATACCTGGACTATTTTAAACTTAGATACATACATGTCAGATTCTGCCTTATATCACTTACATGAGTCTCTACAAAGTAGTGGTTAGTATAACATTAAAGAAAGCTAGGACATTAGAAAATCCTTTAATCGTAGAATACTATATTTGTACTAATATATTATCTTCATTGTTTATTGACCGTATTGCTTTTTAGGTAAATTATTGAATATGAAAATTGATAAAGCATTAACACCATTTGCCACTTTAACAGTGCAACGTAATATTCATGATATAAATAAGTATTTTCAAGAAAAAAAAGCGCAACATATGAAACTAGTAGTAGTAATACTTCCAAATTTGAACAATGCATACAGTAAGTAACATGGTAATAATTGTTGTATCAAAGAAACCTTTGTTAAAAATGTTCGAATGTTTGAAGGTATAGTAAAACAAATTTCTGAACTTCAAATACGTGGCGGAATTGTGACTCAGTGTATAAAATCTCAAACTGTAAGAAGGTTGAATAACTCAACGGTTGTAAATATATTGTTGAAAATTAACTCAAAGCTTAATGGCGTTAATCATACTTTGGTTCAGCGGTAATGTTATGTTCCATTTTAAATCTCTTATTGCGTACAAGTATTACACACTTATTATATGTGTTGTTGTTTCAGTCCAATTTGTTTACAAGTACCATGTATGATTGTTGGTGCAGATGTGACTCATCCATCACCTGATGCTATAAACATACCTTCAATTGCTGCTGTAAGGATGCTTATTATCTGTATTATGTGAAATATCTATTTATTATATATAGTTGTAATACCAACAATATTTTAATATAGGTTGCAGCAAGTCACGACCCTAATGCTTTTCAATTCAACATTGAAGTAAGGCTTCAGCCACCAAGAGAAGAAATGATTCAAGATTTAGAAGAAATTATGACAATTCAATTGATATTCTTTTATAAGAAAACAGGGCATAAACCTAGGAAAATAATTTTTTATCGGTAAATAAATTAAAATAATAAACAATGTTTAAAATTAAGACGTAAATTCAGTTGCATAAAATATACTTAATGAATGTTTATTTGCACATATATAGGGATGGTGTAAGCGAAGGACAACTCACACATGTGATGCATTTTGAATTATCTGCAGTAAGGAGAGCTATTTCACGCTTAGAGAAGACTAGTGAATGTAATATCCCAATTACATATTTTGTAGTACAAAAAAGACATCATATCCGTTTGTTTCCAACCAGTGAAAAAAATTCCGATGATAAAAACTTTAATGTACAGGCGGGTACTATCGTTGATACAGAAATTACACATCCAACTCATATAGACTTTTATCTTGTGTCCCATGGTAGTATACAAGTAAGTTACTTATATTTATTATATTGTATAACATTGTATAACATTTAAATAAAATAATTTAATAAAATTAAAAAGTTACATTAGTAAAAGATCGAGTACTATTTTTCAGGGGACTGCTAGACCCACAAAATATAGATGTATATGTAATGAAACTAAGATGTCAGAAGATGAAATTGAACAACTTACATATTATCTTTGTCATATGTTTGCGCGTTGTACGAGATCTGTCAGTTACCCTGCACCAACATATTATGCCCATTTAGCTGCTTTCAGAGCAAGGACATTAATACAGAAGTAAGTTCACTTTATGTACATGGCTTATTATTTCTGGTTATAATATTTATTAAAAAGTTCTAATTTTTGTATGTGTAGTGTTACTTTGAATATGGATAATTTAAAAGAGGAACAAGAAAAAAAAATGACTTTACAGATAAATAAAGATTCTCCTATGTTTTTTGTATAAGATGAGTATGTATCTTTTTAATCTTCGTATTATACTCTTGTCATGTTATAATAATAGCATACAAGATTGCTTCAAACATATTTTATGGTCATGTAATAAATATTATTAATAAATACGTTTCAAATGTTCTTTTACATTGTGCCTTCCTATTACTTTTTCTTCTGTACATGATAAAATTCTTATATGATGTAATAATGTAATGTTATTTTTAATACAATTTGCAATATAATATGGAATATAATAGTGCTGCTGATGCTAATAATAATCTGTAATATACTGTAATGAATAAATGAAAATCTAGAGATGAGTTTTGGTAACATTCAGTGTTTGGAATTCAATACTTTTATATTTAATTTTACAATACGAAATTCGTTTACTTTTGCATTTAATGTTTGCTATATGCATATAAAATTTCAATTACATATGTATTCTTTTTGTGACTATTCTATTTATTAGTTAGAATATGCCAATTCGACATATAAAACTTATCATTATAACGTAGAATGTATGTATTTTCTTTTAATATAGATACTCTACCAAGTTGTAACAATGAACTGTGTTTGAACGTAGTGTAGCTAATATGGCGTATGCCTTTGTGTTGACATCGTGAGTCTGATAGTTAGTCGTTTTTAAATGATTCAGACGTGTATTTTGAACTGTCTCATCAAACATTTAAAATATTTAAAATTGATTTCATAGTAAAAATTAGAAATAAATATTATAGTTATTTACATGCGTGCACGTGTACATATTGTATAACTGTATAAAGGTAAATTTAATCGATCGATAAACGATTCATTTTTCACAATTTTTATTCGTATTCTACTAATAATTTGTAATAATACATTAATTCTTGGAAGTAGAACTCAAATTCATTGCAATTCAGAATCCATGAGTTTTTGTACGAAATTTAAGGAAAACAAAGAATATTGTCTCGTGTAGAACAGAAAATACTGAAAATGTAGAAGAGCACACTAATTTCTAATTTATTATATATTTTACTCAGATTTTATCTGAGATTAGTTCACNAATTTATTTGTTATTAAATATTTTATCTGTAGAAAAATGAATATATACATTAAAAGTGACATTTGTATAATTAGTATAATTACAGTATATTTATGAGTAATTCAAAAATATAAAGAAATAGGTAATTATATAAATTGAACGTTAAGTAAACTAACCAATTTTTATTATATTAATTATAGCTATAAAGATAAAATATTTCAACAAATAGATCGTGAATGTGTAGTAGCACACAAATGTATATATATATACTAAGGGTCATTGTTCATACGAGTTTTATCTCTGTTTTATAGTAGAAACTGCCAAATATACATCACTTTATACTATTCCAACATTAATGTAATGGTTATTTAATGAATATATTATAGCAAGTACAATAAATATACAATAGTTTACATCGTGTCGATGTGTAGATGTTATTAATATTTCTAAAAAGGAGAAGATATGTCAGAAATGAAAGATATTAGGGAAGTATAAAAATATATAGTGCAACACGTGTTACAATATCGTATCAAGAATTAAATTAACACCGAACAATAAGAAAATAAATGTACAATATTCTGAAAAATTATTACAATTTCGTTCATAGGACTTGTTGATTGCTATCTCGTATTGCATGAAAGTACTCGAAATTAAAACTTAGGTATTATCTCATAAAAAAATTATACACGAAATAGAATGTATAATTACCTATCGGAGCTAACGTACATACAAGATTTCACAGATGATTATTTGAAATTTGCAAATAGGATAATTTTTCGCAAATAAAACTTTTTAAATAATTAAAAAATAATAATTAAACTAATTAAATAAATAAAAATTTTACATATTATATTTCCAATTAATTTCTTTTTTACTCCTGCTGCAATGCAATTGATTTTAATTTGCTTTTTTTCTCATCTTTTATTGTTTCAGTCTCTCATCTTTGCTTTCATTTCTCTTTATCTCATTCGATTCGTTTTGTTACCTTTTCTTTCGTTCACCCTCTATCCTTCATTCTTTACTTTCTCTTTCTTTCTGATACTTCCTTTACTATTCCCTTTCCTTCTATATGTATAGTTTCGTCTTCGTTTAAGTTAGGTCTCTATTCTCGCGGATGCTTCACGTGACCAGAACGGTTTATTGATTCTTAGAGGTAGTGCATGCGCCCTCGTCTTCGCGATATCTGCTGCCAAGGGGGTATATGATACGCTAGAAACGCTGCTCGAGTTCCGTTCGCCAACAGAAGAGACGTAAAGGGGCTATCGTTGAATATAGGGACGAAGGGGTGAACGAGGGGAAGAACAGAAAAGGGGAGCTACACGATCGTGAAAACTCAGTATCGCTTTGTGGGGCGCTTGTGCACGATACGCTCTAATCGCTATGATTATCACAGTTTTTACGAGGTACATTTATTTCTTTCCTTCTTTTTAGAAGTCGCTTTATTTGTAGTTGGAATTTTTTTTCCTGGTTTTTCTATGTCTTGTGATTGGATATACAAAATCTTGAAAAAAAACGCAATAGTAAGTATCGTTGCAACATACACATATAAACAGTTACTCGCATTCTTCCATTACGTGATAATCGACACAGTCACTTTACGTATATTGCTAGTGTGTAGAAGCCAGTTAATGGATAATATATAAAACCTAAGATTTCTCTAAACAAATGTGTATGTCCATAATTTACATTTATATCGAACAAGATGCATTGCGTTGCTCGATCCATTTTCATTTTAGGATTAATATTACGAAAGTAAACAATGTTACAATGACGTGTTACATTGTATGTTCTACCCTCGCAACAGATTCCATTATCCTACGTCGAATATTCCAAATGTCGAAATTATATATTTTAGCAACTAAAAATTGTCCCCTCCTTCTTCCCCTTCTTGCCCTCGTACGAGGTTCCATTACATCCGTGTGAAATATCGATCGTTTGTACGATTAATGTTTTATAAGGCAGTTTGGTCACGACATCGAGTTAACTAACAAATTTTTCTCTTCATTTTGTCAGGTCATTATCATTCTACGATGTGTCAGTGAATATTTTTCATTTTCCGAACAACCGTACAAATACGGTATGGTGGTATGGTACTTTTACAAAAGTGAACTTTCTCTCTCTCTCTCTCTCTCTCTCTCTCTCTCTCTCTCTCTCTTTGTAAGTGAATGAATTAGACAAAATTTCATGTTCATTAATGTAATATTGCCCGAATATTCGTAGAATCTGTTAACGTGAAATCTGAAACAAATAATGTTCGTGTTTACACCCTTTCACGACAATGATGAATTAGAAATGATGAAATAGATGAATTTTAGAATTTTCCAATTTACGAGATGAAGAAGAAAAAACAGTTTGAAAGTATTTTAAATAGATTCAGTAAATTTACGTGTAAATTTAGCAAATCGTGTGATAATTTCTTATTCTTTCACCTATTACAACACGTAATAATAACGCTTAATAATAATTCGGTATGAATAGCTAGGATAAGCTTGAAATTAAGGAGTAATTGGAAAATTTGAAAAAAAACGTTTCGATCTCTCGATTGCTTAATGCAGAGTAATTAGGGAGAAATTGTAAGATGAGAAATGAAAATGAAAAAAATGATTGATTTTGATTCCAGAAGGGAGCTGCGGTAAAAGTTTAAGGAGACACGTGGATCATGCCAGGACAAGGAGCGAACTGGTGACCTAAAACTCATCCTTGGTTCTGACCCTCGATGCTTACGCTACGGCTGGTGTCGACTCATTTCTTGAAGCAGCCATAGGCAGTGCCCTTCGCCTTAGAGAAAGGGCTCGATGCGATGTGCCGTGATAGGGACATGAACCCAAAACTAGTTGAATTAAACGATCTCTTTTTAACGTCGTATTGGTCGCAAACGTCGGTTTAAAGTTGTCGGTTTAACGTTGAAAATCCCGTGCGTGCGCCGACGAAGGACTCTTCTTCGCCGGTCCCTTCTCCTTCCACAATTTCATATTCACTCGTCCTCGTAATTTCCGTAATTTCCGCAATTTCCGTAATCCATTTATACCACATATCGTTCCTTCTTCTCTCTTTTTACCTGCGAGAAGAACCTTTTTCTGTGCGAGACCGAAGATTTGTGACTCATCGTAAACGTCAACCTCGAGGAACCAAAGTGACACGGATAAACGTGAAATAGATACAACGAAAAGATTTAAAAACACAGTAAACGGCAAGGTGATACACCGAGAAAACGGCCGACATTCCATAAAAGAAGTATCATTGGATAAAATATTACTTTGCTTCTTCCGCTACCTATCTTTTTATGCTCGAGAGAAATACGCAAGAGAATTTCGTCGAAAGTACTTTTCTATCAGGTATACCCCATCCACTGGGGAATCGACTGCGAAGAAGAGTATACGGAGAGCTAGACAGTGTACTCAAACTAGCATCCAGGCTGAACTCCATTTATTTCAACCTGTGGAGGGTCGCGAGAGAGTGCATCGTGAGCATCTTCTACTTTTAATGCATCATTTCTATAGCATAATCTCGGTTAAGTTTTAATCATGGACAATCTTCCATTGACCATTGCTCGATATATATATATATATGTATACGTTTATCACAGAAATATGTACATTGTATAAAAGACTTGTTATTATCGATCGAGCTTCTCGTTGAAAGATTAAACATCGCGATATTATTACTCACGTTATTCGGTTGGTATTAAATTCTTGGTTTTAAGGAAACTCTTGTTTAGAAAGAATTAAGAAAGACGGAGATTTATTGTAAAACCTAATTTGAGATGGACGTTAAAGACATTATATGGTAGCATGCTTTTATGGCTAAATTGGTTTAGCGGTGAATGAAATAAAAGATTGGAATTTTGTCAATTGAATTAGTGCGGCGGCGGCGGCTCGCGGTGTAGACAAAGTGGGATGAGACGTCCTCAGCAAGACCATCATCACCTTCACAACAATCATCACCATCACCATCATCATTACCATCATCAACATCATCATCATCACCATCATCATCATCATGGCTCTTCGACAAGTCCAACGCGATCTCGGCAAGTTCACGACAAGGTAATTTCCTTTAAGTACGTTTCACATTTTTCGAATATTAATTATCTATTGTACCGGAAGGATCGCATACAGGAATGATAATAAATGAAATTTAATGATTTTCAAGGACGAATCTCGTTTAGCTAAGGTGAAACGCGTTCTGGCAGTATCGTTGTTGGGACGTAATGGAGGATCTACGAGGATATTTGGTACGCGGCTAGATTCAATCGAGCCGTATCTCGATACCGGTGTACCTTTCGTGGTACACCGATTATGTAATTATATCGAAACTCATGGATTTCAAAGCGCCGCCGTGTTCCGTCTCTCCGGTGGAAGTCCAAGGCTTGCGGAAAGATTGAGGGCTGCCTTTGAAAGAAGAGGGGACGCTGATTTGGAAGCAGCAGCCTGTCCTCCGACTGCGGCCACGCTTCTTCGACAGTATTTGAAAGAATTACCGCAACCTGTCGTACCATCAACCCTTGTAGCTAAACTATTGATCATTCATGCTCGTAAATATCCGTTACTTTCTACCACCGTTACCGTTATTCTTTCCTTCTTTCTTTTCCTTCCTTTTCTTTTCTTTTATTTTCACGCAATACTGTTTGTCCACAGAGAATTATGCTAACGATCATGACTGTTGGATTAATTTAACGAAAGAAATTCTGGCAACTCTACCATCTTCCCATTATCGTTTGCTCGGTTACTTGGTTCTTTATCTAAGCAAATACGAAGCTAAACATGGACGTAGCGCCGGCGTTTGCGGTGTATTCGCCCCCGTCATTCTACCTCATGTTCCACCTGCTACTACGCTTCTCCGTGATATCTTAGCTGAAGCATCTGCACTTTTCCCGGACTGGTGAGTTACATGAATGTCATTGTGCATGTTCTTCTTGAAATGCATATGTGTAGTGTAAAGTATAGGCTGATAGTCTATATTATGTATCTTATACGTAAGTCTATCTACGTATCGTGTACATGTACGTATAACCAACAATCGACGTGTAATAGCAAAGTTTTTCATTGATATCTCGGAAATTATGAATTTAATCCTTGAGACATAAGTTTTCGATCAAAAGAAATCCCAATGATTAAAGTGCTGCCTCTAATTTATAATTTACATCATAATTACGCACAAATCGCATTAGTTATTATGTAATTATAACAGTGGTCAGCTTTTAAAGGAAACATGTTCAATTGCGGGGACAAACGATTAATAATAATACGAGTGAGGGAATTATGATTAAAACTACCATAACCCTATGACAAAACCATTCGTTCCAAGTTAATATGTTACATTCGAACCTTGATCTATAGAGTTACATTAAAGTAATTAGACAAATAATATCTTCGCACGATACGCGTAATAGTGTCGTTTATTGTTTCTTATGCTTTGACAAGTGATATCGATGACTTGCTATACGGTAAATTTAGAATCTATTTAATACTACATAATACATTCACGATATATAAACGTACTAGTATTTCTTTATACAGAAAAGGGACCAAAAGGCAGAAAGGAAGTATTCCTTTTTAACGCTTTATTCTTGACACGGTTGAAAATAGAAAAAAAAAATGTTATTTATATCAAATTGTTATATTCACCTAAACGATAGGGGAAATATTTTTATTTCTCATTTAAATTTTAACCTTTTACGTTTTTTTTTTCATTTTCATTGCGCGTTCATTTGTAAAAATTCACGGAATTTTGTTTTATTTTATTCAGTAGTCTTAAGTAGGTGGAATAGCACGTTTCGATACACAACATGTCATTCCATAGTAAGGTAACCTTACCCAAATGTTTTAAATTGTTCTTAATTTAATTCGAAAAAATCACCCAACCACTCGATTCGTGAAATTTGATTAGCAGTGTACCTTTTAATACGATAAAAAGTCATAAAAATAAATTTATTTTCTTTACGCTTATCGAAAATATCTAGACATTTATCAAATCAAATCATATATACAGATAGATACTCGGTATCTGTGTACAATCGTTGATTCATACGAATTACATAATAGCGACAGATTATTAATAGTTGCTTCTTCAGTTTCATATCAGATTGTAAAGTACGAGTTTTTCTAGGTTAGCATCTTACAAGACAGTTTGTAACGTGAAAATTGCGAATATTTCCTCTTTTCTGATTTCTTACGCTCGTATTACGATAAATCATTCATTCCGAAGGAAGGTAGTTTTACTTAATCAGGAAAATATAAAAAAGAAAATAAGGAAACATCGTAGCTTCTTTTATGATTTGCAAAAACCTGGAACACGGAAAACTTTGAAATATATTTTTTCTCTATGATATCGTCTGTAACGTAAACTATGTTATTCAAAATTAATTTTTATCCTCTACTCTAAAGCAGATAGTGTTTTATAGTCGGTGCGTGTTTGTAACATATTTTATACGCTCTAGTCGTTCGAGGTACTGATTTAGCAATGACGTAATCTTTCCTAATAAGTTTCGTTGAACAAATACCAGAGAATTATTACGATGTGTTCTGTATCCGTATTCGAACGAAGAGCCGTTTGGTACAAGCCGGTTTCAGCAAGAAACACGCCTACCAACGAAAATAGTCCAGGACTCGTGATCCCTCCTCGCGAAAGTCGGCTAAATATTTAGCATACAAATCGAATAAACCCGTACCATACACACGCATCACCGCTTCACCTTCGATCTTTTCGATACTTTTGCAAGCAAGTGAACGACAAGTAAAAACAGAATGAAACACAAACGAGGGGATTAATAAAAGTTATTTAATCAAGAATTAGGACTTTCTACATTAGGAAAGAATTATTTTTGCCTGATGACTTATAAGAAATTCTGTGAGATGTATATATTTTTATAATTAAAATTCTTTTAAGACCCGTGACAAACCAAATGACACGTTCCTTTTAGAATCGTGCTTTCAAACGAGAGATATATATATACATATACATATACATATACATATACATATACATATACATATACACGTTCGTCACGAATGTTCATAATCGAGATGCGTTTGTATTCTATTACCGGATATTTTCCAATGTAGCTTCGCACTAAATGTACATCGTCGACCAAAAATAGCGTTTCATTGACGTCAGAATGTCAAACATATGATCATAAAGTATCCAGATTATATTTCTTCCATTTATTACAACAAATGATTTTTACTTTATTTCGTAAATGGAAGAAAATAATGGTAATGAAAGAAATAGAGCGATTATTAGAGTTATCATTATGGTTATCGTTAGAGTGATCATTCGAATGGTGCATAACTGGTAACCACAAGTATGAGAATGCGAATAAGAAAAGAATTTCGATTCGATCGATTTGAAGTTGTCGCGCATATTATGGTGTGGTTGATACACACAAGTTCAGGAAGTTGCGCGCGTTACGCTTGTCACGCGCAAAGACGGGCTACAAGATCGGTGTCAGTTGCAGTAACAGAATATAGAAGAGAGTCGATCGGAAATTGTTGTAGTCTAATTTCTGGCTCGGTCGGGAGAGCTACGTGTCCGAAAATTCCATTTCATCGACGCGTATCATCGAGTCGAGACTATAAAAATCGATTTCTTCTTCAAACCAACGATCCTTAAACGTGTACATTTTTCTACGTATCAACAGACGTGTCTTTCAATCAGTTATGTGGGAAATAAGTGTTGTCTGTTCGTTGTGAGCGATAACAATTTGTCGGGACTTTCGATCGAAAAGTGTGCGTATTTTTTGCATACGAGTTGACCGAGGACGACGCTCTCTCGTCTAGTTCTACAAGCAGGCGACCATAAATGTTCCATCGAATCACCGAAAGACTCGTCTTCGCGCCGGTGGTCCGCCATTGGAAAAGAAAGTTGGTGTTCGTGATTACATGAGTGACCGCTACAGCAAAAGGGATACGCGTACAGTAAGTTTATTGCACGTTTCTCTTTGATATTGCGAATGGGCACGCAAGATCAATTCTTCTTCCATTCTCCGTCTTCTCGTCTGTTTCTTTTTTCTTCTTCTTCTTCTTCTTCTTCTTCTTCTTCTTCTTCTTCTTCTTTCTATCTTTCTTTATATATATTTTTCCCAGCCAAACCACGTTTCGACGAGAATTGTTCGCTAAAAATACATATATACGGATTACGATTGGTCAAAAATCGAAGTATCACAGAAATGTCAGGGTACAGAAGTGAATTCTTCTGAATATTGCCTGTAGTAAACTATACAAGACCGAATTATCCATGATATCGACACAAAAATAACTTGATTTAAAGAAGAGGCCTGAAAATAGGAATATACGATGTATTACGTAATACCCTCTTTAATATGAGATCTTCGAGTATATTAAAATCTGCTAAAAGCATCCATAGAAATACAATAGTCTTTTTACTTTTACGGCAAATACGATGAAGGATATTGATTGTTTCCAAGGTTAGAAAGATTTTTTTCGTTCATTTTGATTTATTAATTCTACGTTATGTACCTACCCAATTGCTAATTGATGAAGTAGTCTAGCTTAATTTAAAACGATTTAGCTCTTAGGATATATTTCTTTGCTAGTTAGTAAAATTATTTTTAATTATCTATTAATTCTATTATCCTTTTCATTTTTCTTTACGTGTTCGTCATCAGGATACGTAGAATATTTATCATTCGGTAGTTACAAAACTTGATAGTTTGCGCTTTTTTTTTTACACCTGTAACGAAAATAACGTTATTACATCATTGAACCTGTATATCGATGAAGAAGTAAGAAAAAGTTTACCGGTAAAGCATAGCAACATGTGTAACGGATATGATGCTGAAATTAATCGATCACTCGAGAATAATACTTCTTTTCTCTTATTGAAAGCGCGATTCGCTTTATTAGCGGTGCTGTCAGACGAACTAAATGTAAGCAACAACGTAATACGTTGATTTTTAACACTTTATCGGTTAATTAACATTTTTAACATAACAATGTAATGAATTTTCGTTTTAGCATTTGATATATCATTTCTTGGTCGAATTATTACTAATCAGCGTTGTTTCAATTTCATTAATGATTTGGAAATTCTGACCGAACCGGTCGTCAACAGCGTGGCAATGGGATTTTCCAAACATTCGCAGGAGGAACGAAGAATGAAATAATATGTGTAAAAATCGGAATGTATAAAATATATATGCAAGAAAAAGACAATGCGAAATATCGATCGATCGAACTTTAATTTAATTAAGGACATTTGAGTTATTGCATTAAGTTTACGTTTGTTTCTTTCGTTTTGAAGGAGAATTCAAATAAACTCCATTTTTCTAGTAAGATCGCTCTTGTGGAAAGGAATAATAGGATACGTTAGTGTAAAAATCCGTGACTCATTGCAAAAGTATTTACACTTTGCAGTTTCTTTCCTACTGCTGGATAAAATATGTTTCATTACGTAGAATAATGAACTTATGTTTACGTTATGATTTTTCGAATATTTCCCGAATTTTTATATTAATGATCACCCTATAGAAATATAGTTACAGAAGATAACATGTTAAAAGAAATATCTAATGTTACTGTTTCGCTTGTTTTCAGCATTCGTGATAACGTGGTGAACGGCGTAATCCCTGTAAGTGACTGTAAAATTTGTAAGGACTCAAAGGAGGAATCAAAAGATTTTGAAAGCGCGTCATTGCTTTGCGCGCTGAAACCGCGTAAACGTAAAGAACGTCACGAATCCTGTTGTCAAGAACGGAAACTGATAAGGTATGAGAAACCAACGAAAAGAGTATCCTCTTAATTAATCGAACTAATCTTTTTAAAAGATTAATTACAGAACGTAGCCTGAGTTTTCTTATTTTCTTTCACAAATCGAACTACTTTTAGAAGTAGCAGCGAGGAGCGTGTTCTTGAAAGTCCAGCCGAAACCACAGATACTATTAGACGCGTGAGTAGTCACGAAGATTTTAACAGCGAAAAACATTTGCATATTTTATCTCAGCTTGGACAAGACATGGGTCATGGTGTGGTAAGTCTCTTAAGCATACAAAAATAACGTTCGCTTAAATATTTGTTTACGAGATGCATTGTCCACAGAGATGCGGAAGCCTTCCTTTACATGAAAGAACAAATGTTTCACCTGTATCCAAGAAAACACCACCGATTTCATCACCATGCGAAATAGTTGCGGAAACAGAAAAGTTTGAATGTGATGCTGAAAAATTGAGAAGCAGTGAACGGTTCAGTCGAAGTATTACCCCAAGAGGTCGAAGACAAGCTCGAAGAAGAAGGGTGCATAAGGTTGCAGACGCAGAGAATTCTAGTAAGGTAAAATTTCCATTCGTTTCTTTGACTTGTTAGATAAGATAAGGATATGTAAGACTTATATATAGATTGAAACTAAAATTCTTTCGTTAGGAAAACGAAGAAGAAACCGATAACATTTATAATGTATCATCGAGTCCTAATAGTCGTAATGGATCTCCAGCTCAAAGTTTTTTAGAAATGTTGAGCAGTGGACCGAGCCGATCACCATCACCGGCTCNGTAAATAATCCCAGTTTGACTAATTGGACCTTTCAACGACAAGAAAATGTAAATGACATTAAAATATTAGATTAAAATATTATTTAATGACAATATTACATATCAGTGCACATTTAGGTCGAAGCTGCCGATGCTCGAGTAGAAGCTATGCTTTCTCCACGAAATTCTCTGTTATTACCTAGACGTTTTTATTCTGAGACTGAAATGCAGCCCAGTGCACCGAATATTGCAGAACTTGGTTTAAAAAATTTAACAAAGCATATAAATGGCTTGAAAAAGAAAATAAAAAAATACGAAGATGAGTTTGAAGAAAATTTTGGTTATCGTCCGAGTCATTCTGATAAAATGAGTAATAGGGACATCAAACGATTATGTACAGAATTAAGCAAATTACGGAAGGAGCATAAGCTATTAAAGGAAGACCCAGTTAGCGCTTTATTAGCTAATTCAAATAACAGAACAAGAACAACTAATGGCAGTCCAACAAATAACAATAACAGTCAAGAAAAGTCTAGGACAGTATCAATGGAGGAAATGATAAAAGAAATAGAAAAGAAATTAAGTGAAAAAAGATTAAAATATAACAGATCAGAGAATATGGAAGAACTATCTTATGAGCAACTAATAGATGAAAAAACTGCAGTCCAAAAAGCTTTGCTTCATATTGAAAATACTTTTGGAAGACCAGTTTCTAAAGAAGATAGAACTGTCGTGCGACCTTTGTATGATAAATATAGAACTTTAAAAAGATTACTTATTAGAGCAGGTGTGGTAAGTAACATTAGAGCATTTTAAAGTTAATCAATTTAATAATGAAATATTGTATAAATTTCTAAATTGTTTTTAAACATTTCTCTTACAGAGCAAAAATAAAGATAGTATTTCAGAATTAGCTACTATTTTGGAGCATGAAGCAATGGATTTTACATCGTTCAATTTACCTAATAATCCATCTGATACAGAAAGGAGAGCTAGTGAACCTGATATGTCACATAGAGGTATTTTAGATTGTATAGATTCGGTAGATCAATTACCAACTGATAGTGATAGTCAACACAGCAGTAGCGAAGGAAGTCGTAGTAACAACGAAAGTCTTCATGCGCTTCCACAGTGAGTTTATATTATGTCATTTATTAAAATCCATTTTTCGTAAAGATATTAACTAAATACTTAATTTCATATCAGAGAAGAATTATTGGTGCAGCAGAAATTAACCAGAGAAGAGAAAAAACGTCTACGACGGGCTTTGAAAGAGTTAGAAGCGCAATTTGAAGCTCGTACTGGCCGTAGAATGCAAAGAGAAGATCTTGGTCCTCAAGTCACAACTGTTTACGAATCATATAAGCAAGCCAAAGCAAAGCTTCGACTGATTAATGCTCTTGTAGCTAAAAATGCTTGACGCAGTATTTAATGGATGCCTTGAAAAATCTACATACATCCAATAACAAAAAAAGCTTCGAACATTACGAAACATCCGAAGAGTGTGCAGTGATTATTATACAATCGAAACTTGATACAGTTATTAATAATATTATTGTGCAATAGGAATGTCAACAGGAAACATTAAAGAAAATGGAAGTTATTAAAATCAGGCAGTAGTTATGTATCATGATTTGAATTTATTCAGAAATCAAAATATTTTAAGAGAAATATCGAATGGTTGTCTCTGGTTGTAATATTTTTTGTATTATTGTATTAATTTTAATTGATTAACGATCTGTTTCAAATCCAAACATTAAGTTGATATAGAATATGTTTGTAAAATTTTATTCAAAACTACTTATACAGATGTTACTGAATTAATGTCCCTTTAATTTCAATAGAGATAATTATTGCACATGTTTTATTTATATGAAATATTTTTAACGTATTTGAAAATATTTTGAGTATTGTAACTAACTAGATTGTTTTAAAGAAACTTTTGTTATTTCAATGACTCACTGAAGTGCATATTATAAAGTGATATCATACGATAATAAATAATGAAATTAATACCAGGTTAGTAATCCGAACTTCAAATATTAATAGTTAGAAAGTAACAGTGGCTACCGCGTTATAAACAATCTGTCGATTTGCACTCAATTTTCTTCAAATACTTCGTCAGTTTCAATATAGTAAAGAAGTGCTTATTGCATGATTATTGTAAACTTTGCCTATTTATACGGATAAGAATATCACGTAACAAATTATTGAAAAGAAAAAGGCCACTGACTCATTGAAAATTTTGTACTTATTTTTACTAGTGTCATTTTAAATTTTGTCACTGTTTAAGAGAAATTTAAAAAACTTAGTTCTTATCGTATATTA
>NIJG01000134.1:4796775-4870766 GCA_002201625.1 Euglossa dilemma | reverse complement strand
AATATATATATGTATAATTTATTCATAATTTCATGTATAACTAAATATCGTAGTTGTATAGTTACTACAAAACAAATATATTTAGATTTATTTAAAATTGAGCTTATTACCCAAATGTTATAAATATGTAATACTTCTATTTCACTATATTTATTTCCTTCTTAAATGAGCAAATGTTTTATTGTTCTATTTCTACAGAAGAGTCAGATATGGATCGTATTTTTAAATTGCCGTCCACCACTTTTATTGGTGGTAAAGAAAAATCATTGCCGCTTCGTGAAATCTTGAAAAGACTAGAATCGGCGTATTGTGGTCACATCGGTGTGGAATTTATGTTTATCAATTCCTTGGAACAATGTAATTGGATTCGACAAAAGATGGAAACACCTGGTATTATGGAAATGACGAATGATGAAAGAAGACTTATTTTGGCTAGATTAACTCGCGCAACTGGGTATGTAAAATATTAAAATAATAATTTCTTCATCTAAATCAGGAATAAAATGTTCAGTGCTACATTTTTGTATTCCTATCGTAGATTTGAAGCATTCCTTGCACGCAAGTGGTCATCAGAAAAGAGATTTGGATTGGAGGGATGTGAAATTTTGATTCCTGCTATGAAGCAGGTAATTGATAAATCAACCGAACTAGGTGTCGAATCCATCGTCATGGGTATGCCTCATCGTGGCCGTTTAAATGTCCTTGCTAATGTTTGCCGTAAGCCTTTAAGTCAAATTTTCACCCAATTTGCGGCTCTCGAAGCAGCTGATGATGTAAGTATAATTATGTATTGTAAGTCATTTGATTTTGCCATTTTTGTTATACTTATTTTATTAATTTTGAATAATTTAGGGTTCTGGTGATGTTAAATATCATTTGGGAACATATATTGAACGTCTAAATCGAGTAACAAACAAAAACATACGACTAGCTGTTGTGGCAAACCCGTCTCATTTGGAAGCTGTAGATCCGGTAGTACAAGGGAAAACTCGTGCAGAACAATTCTATCGCGGTGACGGCGAAGGCAAGAAGGTAGAATATGTGGAATACTATAATATTATTACTAAAATTCTAAAATTCCTAAAATTTCTGATAGCTTCGCAACTGAATTTTTGTAATAGGTCATGTCTATCCTTCTGCACGGTGATGCTGCATTTTGTGGACAGGGTATTGTTTTTGAAACAATGCACTTGTCAGATTTGCCTGATTATACAACTCATGGTACTATTCATGTTGTGGTGAATAATCAAATTGGATTTACTACAGATCCAAGACATTCGCGATCTTCGCCATATTGTACTGGTTAGTATTTCATAACATGTAGAATATTTGTAATTTTTGGAGTTTCTTATATTTAAATTACTACTGTTTTTCTGAAAGATGTTGCAAGAGTAGTGAACGCACCTATCTTTCACGTTAATTCTGATGATCCGGAGGCGGTAATGCATGTTTGTAAAGTTGCTGCAGAATGGCGAGCAACTTTCCACAAAGATGTTGTTATTGATATTGTATCATACAGGAGGAATGGTCACAACGAGATCGATGAACCCATGTTTACGCAGCCTTTAATGTATCGCAAAATTAAAAATACTCCGCCAGTTCTTGACATATATGCTAAATCTCTTATCGACGATGGTGTTGTCACATCTGAAGAAGTTAAGGTACTAAAGAAAGGAGTGTTTTAATTGTTTGAGTATGTACAGAGTATGTATATTGAGCATATTTTTGTAATAACATTATTGCAGGATGTTAAAGATAAGTATGAAAAAATCTGTGAAGAAGCATATGTTAATGCAAGACAAGAAACACATATTAAGTACAAAGACTGGCTGGATTCGCCGTGGTCTGGTTTCTTTGAAGGAAAAGATCCTTTGAAGGTATCTCCTACTGGTATCAAAGAAGATACTCTTATTCACATAGGAAAGAAATTCTCGTCACCACCACCTAACGCGGCTGAATTTGTAATTCATAAAGGTATTTCTTAATGATCAATCGTCTCTATTAATTAGGCAAGATTTATATGAGAGATAATTTTAACATTTTGTAATATATAAATATTGTATAGGTATTGAACGTATTTTAAAATCTCGTATGGAGATGATAGAAACTCGAACAGTTGATTGGGCTCTTGGAGAAGCTATGGCTTTTGGTTCTTTGCTTAAAGAAGGTATTCACGTTAGATTATCAGGTCAAGATGTAGAAAGAGGCACCTTTTCACACAGGCATCATGTTCTTCATCATCAGACCGTGGATAAAGCTACTTATAGGCCACTGTGTTATCTTTATCCAGATCAAGCCCCGTATACAGTGTGCAATAGTTCACTGTCCGAGTTTGGTGTACTTGGTAATGCTATGACATTTGTTAGACTGGTTTTATGTTTACATATTTCATCAGTTATATATTTTATCTATGTAATTAATATATTTTTGTTAAATTTGTAGGTTTTGAATTAGGCTATTCTATGACAAATCCTAATGCACTAGTGTGCTGGGAAGCACAGTTTGGTGATTTTAATAACACAGCACAGTGTATAATTGATCAGTTTATCAGCAGTGGTCAAGCTAAGTGGGTACGTCAATCTGGTCTTGTTATGCTACAACCTCATGGTCTTGAAGGAATGGTAAATTCATTTTAAATATGTATTTTTATAAATACTTGAAACGTTTGTATATAGATATATAGTTAGCTATACAGCTAATTTTTACAGGGACCTGAGCATTCAAGTGCTCGTTTGGAACGTTTTTTGCAAATGTCTGCTGATGACCCAGATTATTTCCCTCCCGAAAGCGAAGAATTCGCTGTACGTCAGTTGCATGATATCAACTGGATTGTAGCTAATTGCAGTACACCAGCGAATTATTTCCATATTTTAAGAAGACAAATTGCATTGCCATTCAGAAAACCTTTGATTTTAATGACGCCAAAGTCATTACTTCGACACCCAGAAGCAAAGTCCAGTTTCGATTTAATGCTGGAGAACACAGAATTTCTTAGAGTGATACCAGAAGAAGGCGTGGCTTCTGAAAATCCTAATAACGTTAAAAGAGTGGTTTTCTGTTCTGGCAAGGTTTATTATGATTTAAAGAAAGCACGCGCAGAAAGAAATTTGGATGATAAAATTGCAATTGCGAGAGTCGAACAGGTAAACGAGTATTAGAAATATCAAAGACTCGACTATTAAATTCACATCTATTCTGTTGATTAAGTTTATTCAATGTTTTGTTTCGTTTATAGATTTCGCCTTTCCCGTACGATCTAGTTAAGAAAGAATCTGCTAAGTATCCCAATGCAGAATTAGTATGGGCTCAAGAAGAACACAAAAATCAAGGTGCATGGACCTATATTCAACCTAGATTCCACACTGCTCTTAATGGTACCCGCTCTGTATTGTAAGTATCCAATTAATAAAAAATATATAGCTGTTCACATGGTCCAAGCTTTTTTACTGTATCACAGCTTTAGTTTTATGTGCATTTTATAAAATCTATGTATGCAGATAGAAAGATATATCACAAATATGTAATATATATTTAAGCACAAAATTTATTAGTAACTCGCTTGGTACGCGGTTTTTACTTAGTGCAGTAAAAAATTGGGCCATGTTACAGCAGGGGAAATACGTCATACGAAAATACGGATAGCGGAGGGTGGTTTAGTGGTTGGTTTTCATCAACTAAGCCGACTGTATCCGAGCCGTTGTCAAACGAATCTAGTAAACACAAACAGAGAACATTAAGGTAACGTTAATTATATTATTTGATTAGGCAGGGTGTCTGTTATAATTTTATCCGTCACACCCTTGTAACTAAAATATATATATATAAAAGATAATTATAATAAATATATAAAAGATATATTTGCAAAAGAATAGAAAAATTTGTATTATGTAAGTAACTCTAATCTATAAATTTAATTTTCTGTTTCAGGTATGTTGGTCGCCCAACAGGAGCTTCACCTGCAACAGGAAGCAAAATGCAGCATCTCAAAGAATTGAAACAATTATTTGATGACTGCTTTGATCTTTAATTATCCTTCGTAGCACTATGTAGAACACATTTTATTTATTTTCTCATTATGTTTGTTATATTCCTTTTGTCCTGCTCTACATACACCCTTTCGGAGGCAAACATAACTTGGAAGAATTTCTTCATCGCTGATTCATTTGTTAGAATTACTATACGCACGGATACTTTCTCCATAGTGACAAATTTACTTAACCCCTTAAGGATGAAATTATTTTACAAAAATCGATTAGAAACTCCTGAATATTTTTATCGATTTAATAAGTGACAGTGATGCCTAATAACGTATCGTAATCAAAATTGCAAATATACTGATATTTTAAGAAATACAAATATACATGGTTTATTACATAAAATGTAAACCACGTTAACACGAGCATAGTCATTAAGGGGTTAAAAAGTTTTTATCTGGTATTAAATTATCAATATATACGTTTCGATATTGCTATTATATGATGCAATAATCGAATAGTAATATTTGGGAAATTTATTTATTTTAATTGAAATGATAATTAAGGTTCAAATTCTGTAAGAAATCTAAAAATTAATGTTAGATAACTTATGTTAATACTTACTCTTTCTTTCTATTGCAAATACAAGCGCGCGCAATGAGTAATCCATGTAAATAATGCATTTCATTCTTATTTAATGCTTGAATGCGATTCTGTATATTTTTTTTCTTTTTATTACGTAACATATATTTATGTTAGTATGCGAGTTGTGTGTTGAACCCGGTGTATGTTTGAGTTTATTGAAATATCTTATGTAAATACATCAAAAGTACGAAAATTACATTAGCACGGAACCTTTTGACATGCGTTACTCATTGAACAGTTCGTAAATCTTGAAGTGATAGTTATTACATTACATTAACTGAAAATATTCGTGCGTTAACGTTTATACATTATTTTGTTAATATATTAATATAAAATTAACTGTATGAAACGAATAAGATTAAAAAGAAAGTATTATTTTTAATTTATATAATATTTTACGCAGAGCGTAAATATATCGATAGTTATGACTGTAGAGAAATGAATGAAACTTTTCGGGATTGGTAATGTGTACTTGTGAGAATTTTTGTTATTTATGCAGTAACAAAAGGAAGTTAGTAGATTTAATCCTTTATCGTTACTCCATTTCGATGAAGAATTAAATGATCGATAAGTTGGTAGGATTAAATGAAGAGATAGGTTGAAATGTTTAACTCGATTGCGTAACAAACTGTGAAAATGTAAATTTATATAAATTTAGTAAGAAAGAAAAAAAACTGCTTACGAAATCGAGTTATAATATTATTACTCAGAAAGTTTCAACAAGTTTCTCTCTTTTAAAAAGAGTGATGGGAGTAGAAGACAATTTACTAGTGAATATTTAAAAAAAAAAAAAATATTTTATTATTTTATTTCAGCCAACGTTGTGCGTTGGTTACTGCATAGTCTGCGAAGGCATAGTCTGCACAGTATTTATGTTTTATGTATGAATTGTTTTAAAGATGGGTTTTATAAATGGAATATTTGTCGTGCCGTATTACCAATTGAAAAATATTGTATATTAAATTTGATTAGTGAAACTACATCGCCTTATGTTCCACAAATATGAAACAATAGTACACGATATTTTGTAATCCGCTAGATTGTCATAGATGTAACGTGGTTCAATGTAAACTGCGATACTGTTATTCCACATCATTTCTTGTTATTATATGCATAATAACGACGGTATATACATGTATGTGTTAATATTGAAGTTTAATAGATCCGAGTTGTCAATAAAAATAAAAATTGAAGTTTATTTAGTATACATGCATCAGTATATTATAATAAATATTGTAGCAATCTATTATTAAACGAAATAATGTTAACCATTATTAGCTATTGTTATTTTTCAAGTAATTTGTTTCTCCCTTCATAAAATATATACCCCTGTGCCTTTTTTTTTCTTTTTTTTCTTTTTTCAAAAACTTTTCTTTTGTCACTGAACTTTTCTTTCGCCCCCATTACCCTGTCCCTCAACGCCGGTTGATGATTNTTTTCTTTTTTTTCTTTTTTCAATTTAATTCAATTAGTACAGGATTTTGTTGAACAATGTAACAAGAACACAACGAAATAGTAATCATTCTTATATACGTGATTCACATTTAATGTTTATTTATTTGCAATAGATTTTTCTGATCAGAATTTTAAGTAAAAAAATTTAGTACATATTGTCAGTGGAGTTTTTATCGTATGTAAAATTCGCAGTATAATATAGAATTGAAATATCTTACATAGGATTTCAAGTTATTTTTCAACAACGGTTCATGTTATTTTAACAATATTTTTATCACATTTAATTCTGAAATAGCTTTCATTGTTACTGTAGCATTTGTTTCGATGAACAATAAATAAGATATATTTATAACGTTAGTTGACAAATTAATAATCAGTTTGGCCCAAGACACTATACATGATCCTTTTGAAGCTGTTACTTTGGTGGATTTTTTCACCGTCGTCGTCGTGGATATTTACCTAGAAAAAAAAAAAAAGAAGAAAAAATGGTAAATTTCCATTGTAGCTAGAATAAGCAACAGCGTTAATAAACTTCACAAATGCTTTTATATTCTGTATTTGTATTATTTCGCGTATTATTATTCTTGGAGTTAAATCCAGTGATTTAAAGATGAATTCCAGTATAGATAAATATGATGATTTTCAGTATAGATAAATAAATAAATAAATAAATATGTATATGCATATGGATATGTAATATAATAATGTTGGGGGTAAAATATAAAAATACGGCGATAAAAAGTAAGAATTACTATATGTAAATTATAGAATTGTAAGAAACACCAGGATATAATAGGAGGTACAGCGATATTACTTACGTATGGCCCGGCGGGACTTTTTGGTCGAGCATGGTATACCTGAAAATGTTATGAAATGAAATTTTGTTATTACGTTATATCGGTTATTTAAACGAAAATTTCACTATAAATTGCATACCCTGTTTTGGTTCACCTTTTGTGGGGAAAAAACACCGGTGCGAGCCGGTTGTTTTACTTCCTGCACCGTATCACCGAGAGCTTCCTCTTGTAGAGCCTTGTAAGCCTCGCTTTTACTCGGGTCGTACTTCACTGGTTTCTTCGGGCTGTACCATTGTATCGCATGTGTACACACGGACTATTTTTAATTGATTTGCCTCGATTTTGACAGATCGGTTAGCAGCAGCCAGAGTTATATCGCCAATTGTTTGTTCGAGAGCGACTTTCGGACCGCTTCCATGCCCTTTTCATTAATCGAGTCACAAATATGTCCCAACTAAATTTCCGATGCCTTTTCCCGAGAATTACGCTTCTTTTCTTATATTTCTCATTTGTTAGATTTAAAATGTGCCGAACATAGAAATGTGTGGATAAGCGCTTTCATTGCTAAATATTCGTAATTCTCGAGAATTGCTCTTCATTGTATGAGTATGAAAATTAGTAAGGCTACTTATATGCATGTACATTTACTATGATTAATTATTGATTACTTTCAATGGTACAGCATGCAAATGTATAGTATTGTTATTTTACAAACTTTTTCTCTGTAAGTTGCCTTCTATGCTTTATCTGTCAATATTGTCGATTCTACTCGAGACATTACTATATAAACTGAAATAGTCGCGTGACGGGCCTAATTACGATTTACAGATATTAAACTGTAAAACGCTAGAATAAACGCGTTATCGAACGTTTGCCGAAAGTTGAATTACGGATCAGTGGCCACGCTCGTTTATCCGATTGAAAGAAACGAAAAACGAAAGTTTATTTACCGATCTAAATATTATTTTCATTAATGACTTTAACATTAACGATTTGAAGAGATTGTTGAGATAATTGCGAGACAAGGAGCGTGACCAATGATTTATAGGAAAACTAAGTAGAGCTTGAAACTAGAAATATACTGTGCGTGAGAAGCATCGAAAACGTCTCAAACTGGATATTAATTTGGTTTATTGAATTGCGGCCACACATTCTTCGAGGAGGCGGCCTTGGCCTGCTCTTTCAAGATTCTCGCTTGCTCCTGTATTTCCTGTTTCTGTTTCACGAAGGAAAAATCTATGAAAATGCTGGAAAACAAACAAACTGCACGTGAGTGTTATCCATTTGAAAAAGAGAGAGGTTCTACGTGCGTACTTTGCCGTTATGATCACGTCCCCGGCAGTTGATCGCCAACAAATTGAAAAATCCTCGACTTAGAACTTCCAAATAATGTCCGTTCCATGTATATTATGGATCATTCTCCTGATGCACTTATTATTCGAGTTATAATTTTAAAATATCCGTTAATGTTAATGGCGTCAAGATTATAACTGATCAGAGTTAATAATTTAATAAGTAGCAGCATTCAGCAAAAATCCAATACTATTAATGCTAGTAACTTTATTATGCTACTGCAAGCTGTACGGCGGTAACCTTTCTTTTATCGAAATTGATTTCTTACTTACGGTATAGCAGATGCTTGGCATTTTATAGTGTCGGCAATATTTTCTTCCGAATACAGTCCGATCGGCGAGTTAAATTGCTTGTGCACCACCTACGAAGCAAATTCAACGAGACGATAAACCACAGTTGCAATATTAATTAATTGCAAAATTAATTGGGACGGTATCGTTGATTTTTCATTTTCTTTTCGTTAAATAAGTTGCATTATCTTTGAAATCTCGAACTTGGCATGTTTTATAAAGTAAGTCATAAGTTTACCGTTATACACGTTGGAAATATTAGTTTGAACGTTGCAGTTTATCGTGATAATCTATGTAACTATATTTGTAACTTAATAAGAAATCCTTGTATTTAGCTGCCTGATGAGGATGAGGTGTACAAGTCTAAACTTGAAAATGCGTTTGGTTAAAAGAATCTCTCGAAGAAATGAGTAAAAAATAGTGTAAGCAACGGTAAATGGGAATTTCGGTAATTAATCATGTCGGTTGACAATCCGAAAAGTGTCCACGGTTAAAACGTCGTGATCGTTTTTGCTCAAAGCGGAAGCAATGTCCATGAAAGCGGAAGCAATTTGAGAATAAAGTAATCCAAACCTTTGGAACTTCATTCGGTCCCAAGACACGTTGAAGTACCGTTTCTGCCACCTAGTCAGACGTTGTATAAAATAATATATAATGAGACGTTGTACAAATTAATAATTAATATCGATTCATTTTTATAGAATATTTATCGATTGTACGACGCGAAGAAAGATTCGTGGCTATTAAAGAAAATCGAAATATAGGGTAAAGCGCACCTTTTGTTTCATAGCAACTTCGGGGTGAGCTGGTTCGTAATGATGCGGCGCCGCCCTGATCATCGGATTTGGATGATGGCGCAAGTAGCACTCTCCAAGCGGAGCATCCTTTTTGATCTTTGCACCTGGCAAGACCAAAGGAGTTGTGCGGTATGGCTAAAAATCGTATAGTATCACCTTTATCTTTTCCCATCCTTTTATCATTTTATCTTACTTAACTGCCTTTCGAGTAATAACAATAAGCAATAACAAGCTTAATATACTTTTCGAAAATATATACGTTTCTAACAGAATTACCAACTAACGAAATCTAAAATGAACCGGCTAATCTTTTTCGCTCTACTATTCTNATATATTTATACCAATGAAAGGTATAAACCACAAAGTATAGACTTAAATCTCGTTAAATCTCAAGTACTTGGCTCGCGTCTGTGTACTGAGAAAATTGCATAAAACTAGCGTTACGAACACTGTTTGCCAACTATTTCCCACGATTACGTTATCTATCGCTCGTTTTACACGGGATTACGAAATTATTAAAAATACAATTTACAGGAACCCGGAGGAGAAAGCCGCGAGTCGTAGAAGATCCGAGGGAGATCTAACAGCTTTATATTTGTTTAAACAGCTCGCGATGTTCTTTCATCGGTTGTCGTCATTGCTGAAACATGACGAAAATGAGAATGTCAAGTGGAACGATGTAGAAAGATCGTGAACGGCAGGATAAGGTTACGCGTCGTATTTATAAGACTCGCTTGCAAGAATAGAAGATCGAATTTGAATCCAGCCACCATCCACTTTCTTTCAACCAACTTCGAAACGGAACGAACGATCGAGACCGATCGATGCCAACCATGGATTTCGCGAGAGCCTCTTTAGATTAGATTTAGATTATAACTATTTCATTATAAATGGGTCAGAAAGGTTATTTTACAGGGTGAGCGTCGGTATTTCTCTCGAAATAGATGAAGGCCCCTAGCCGGCAAAAATAACACGTCGTACCCCGTCTACTAAGAAATCGTTCATCTCGTCTCGATCGATCCTTGTCAAATATCTCTTATCGATTTATCGATCCTTTAACCCAAGAGAACTTACAAATAACATTTCAATGGATCATTTTTTCCATCGAGCAAGTCTATATTGTTTAGAGGCAATGCATTATTCCGGAGAAGAAAGTTCCTCTTTCTACGTCATTCTACGAAATCTCCCCGAATTATATTCGGACACGGTTCTTTCCAAAAGTCTTCGTCTTTTGGCTCGTCTCTTGGCTCGTCTTTTGGCTCGTCTTTTACCCATCTATCGAAACTTCAACTCTAACAATAAGAAGAATCCGTTGAGAAAATTATAAAAGATAACACGCGTTTCGAATTTTCCTCCCGCCTTTTCTCTTGGTTTGTAATAACAATTTCGAAAAGTTACGGAAATAGTTGTCGAACGAAAAGACGAAAGCGAAGAGCGAAGAGGGACAAGCTATGGAGGTGTCGTTGTATGACCCTTTTGTGTTTCACTAACCCAGATCTCATTTACGAAAATAGAATAAGATAGCAATGAATAGCACGTAACGTGCTTACATGCGTTTTATTGCATCGTGTTATTAGTCAGTCATACCCGTGCACGACCGTCGTTTCATTCTCCTTTCAACCGAATCATTCTTCTTCCCGTTTCATTCGCTCTCTTGCAATTCAAATCTATACCACAATATTTTCTCACAAGCTTCATGAAAGTTTGCTTCTTTAGCTTTTTCACTGTCATTCGGATAGAATCAAGACCTAGCCCTACTTTTACGGAGGGTGTCAAGGTTGGCACACGACGACGCAATTCGAAATCTAGATCATCTTATGTTACGTTCCTTTCTAATGGATGCTCGATTTCAATAGCTGATCCATATTTTAAGGTTCATTATTGCAAAAACGATTGTTATAAAAATAACCGTTTGTACGACTGCCGACCTATACGGGAGCAAAAGACGAGGAAGAATGTTGCGGTCTTTTCTCCACACACTCGGGCTGGTTCGTTTCGAAAGACGTTATAGGATATTTTGCAACTACGTTATCGCGTATACTTGTTGGCTGGCGACCCTCTCTTAACATCAACAATGCCCGAGATTCTTCTCTTTCAACTAGAAACGTGTCTTCCCGTCGAGCATCGATATAATTCAAAAGACACGAACGATCGTTATCTTCCTGATCTTTATTAATTAAATCACTTTGAAATACTAGGATAACGATGAATTATCGGTATTCGAGAAAACATCGAATATATTTCCTTTATTTTTAATTGGCTAATTCGTACCCAAAACACAGCAGCCTCCTCCTCTTTCGGCTGCTGTTCGATGTTGTGACGATAAACGGTCGTATAAGCCGGCATTGTTTTCTAATCGAACCGCGCGGTTCGTATTCCTGCGAACGATGTGGCACTTTCAAGCAAGGATCTTTTATTTTTCCTTCCCTTTCTTCTCGTTTCCACCTAGAAACCTTACTTCACTTTTCCTTTATTGACCTGTCTCTGACGAATATTCGCTAACGCACTGTCTGGTTGCGCGGGCGGCACTAACTCTGGTCTTTTCCACGCGACTCCTCTCGCGCTCTTTCTTCTCCTCTCCACGTATTACCGACCTATCTCGATCGCTCCTACGTATTACCCTCCTGATCGACCTTACCATCTACCCGCCCGTTATCTATTTATTTCTACCTATTGCTTTTACAATCTTCCTTCGAGTACAGATCTTTATCCTAATCATCCCTTCGGCAGACATATTAATTTATAGTCAATCCGATAATCCATTCTTATTTCCACTTTCATTTCCACGTATTTTTCATCCATTGTGTCACATTTGGACCCGAACCAAATCCTGAAAAACCTTGGAAATATTCTGCAAATTTTACATTTCGAATAGCGATTATCGTTTAAATACGTTACCATCCGCTTAATCTCTTACATTTTCCTACTTTTCTTTCTACATCTGCCGACTATTATTTCCTCCCTTTCTTTCCTTTTCAGTTCACCTTTCAGTTCATTTTCCGACCTTGTATCTATAAATATCGCCTTCTTCTCTTATTATGGCATTCTTCTTCTCTTACTTGACATAAATGCAACGAGTTACGCTATTGCCGTTGCTTTAAAGTATTCATAGACCTTTGATACTTAAGGAACTGTTTATTTCACGATTTGACAGAAGAAGTACATGGTCAGCGTGTAGCAGTCCTCCTGAAATCTCTTTAGAGCGACATCTTGATGTTGCAATCGATGAGAGAACAATAAGAAATATGTGTTTTCAAGCGAAGGCTACATCATCGAAATAGTGTAGCGAAATCGTCCTGGATCGCGTAGTATTGGATCAGAGCAGTGGTTTCGATGCAAAAGCGATATTTATAGCGTGGCAACTGCCTCTACGTGGACTTTCCGGCATCGTGGCGGGCCAACAAAAATATATTCACACTTCGAACGTCCAGCGTATACGAATAAAGGCGTTTTCGTACTTCTCGTCAAACTACTACATGTGCTGCATATGCTACTTTCCAAATCTTCGCCGACGGTGATTCCATCTAACGAAGTCAACGGCAGTCGCGTCCTTATTCAAATTTCCGCTAGGGGTGTAAAAGAATGATCGCGGAAAGAAAACAGAGTAATACGTAGAAAAACAAAATTACGTGTTTCTTCGTATTAACGTTCCACGTTAGTTTCTTCTTTTCCGTCGAAATTAAACGCGTCTTACGGTTTATCGACATCTCGGAATAGAATGCGGAAATAGCGGATTAAATTTGACAAATATACCGTCATCCTATACCTTGTCGGTGATTCAACTATGAGTTATTGAATTTCAAAGTGTCCGATTTATTTCGGAATGGTGTGCAACTTGCCAAATGCAATCTACCGCGTACTTTGAAATTCAATAATTTAACGTTGTGCGTTCTGCGCGGTATATAAATTCGTTACGAAGTACGATATTATGTGCTAGTTTAACTTGCCAAAGAAAAGAAACATCGTTTCGGGTTAATTTCTAATTACTTTCTCTATTGCTTCCCTTTCCCTATATAACTTTTAATCGCATCTTTTTCAACGATGATCAAACAGTGTTCTAATTTCCTAGATAGATCGTAATTAATGACGTGCAGGTGCATACTATGTTACATATATGTAGTTAGCGAATGATTTCGGCTATTAATTTTATATCGACCTAGAATAATTAGTCAAATGTCGTCGTTCACCTCGCGTAACTTCGGAAATCTGAAAATCTATTCACACTCGCGTAACGGTGACGAAGCGCCAATTTCAAATGCGTACTAGGATATTGGAAATAGACGGTGATTCGTTATTAAAAAGTTTTCACGATGCGCTTTCCTTGATAGCGCGTATTTACGAGTCAACGAACTTGCCTGGAAGTTTAAACTAACATTCAAGGCGGCGTTTACATTTTCAAAATTAGAGAGTGTTAGAAAGCGGTTTCTATTTCGCATTCGCGAATCGGTTCTTTTACTTTCTTTTAACTTTCTTTTCAAAGTGTACTTGCTAAAATGAATCGTCGATAAAATAGAAGCGAGCAAGTACTTTGACTCGGCGATTAGACAAACGCTGCTCGGATACGCGTTAAATATCTATCGAATCAGTTTATTACGGTAGAAACTGTTGCGAGTCGTAATTTGCTTGCTCCTGTGTCAGTTCGTGTATCAAAGTGTATCTATTCAAAGTACCTGCGACAAATAGGCTCTCTCTTCGCGAACCTCGTCGAGATGATCGTGTGGCAAGTTAAGGCGTTCCGGTGGAGATGTAGGCCGACTGTATTCGTCGGTCGAAGGCGGCGGTATGGGACTCTTCGGTAATTCCGACGGTACTTTCGGTTGTTTAGTTCTAGAGCGGAATGGGAAAGCATCTTACTAACGAGTCAACGTAAAAGCTATTCCTCTCACGGGAGCGTTCATGATATTTTCGACCATCATTTTCAAACATTTCTACCTATTTCTACGCGTATCAAAGTTTCCTTTACCTTTATTAGCTTTGCTTGATATTAAAGTTAATCTTTTATTTTACTTTTAACCCCTTATACTTCGTTTTGCAGAAGAGAAATTTCCGCGAATTTAACTGGAATTTGGAAATGAGAAAGTGATTGTCGAGATAACGATGATTCTTGATGCGGCGAGCTGTCAATCAGGCGCTGCGATTAAAGCGTGTAAAAATGAAAAGAAAGAAGAAGAAGAAGAAAAAGAGAAGAAAAGAAAGATAGAAGGAAAAGGTGTAACAGGTTAATAACGAAGCGTTAATAGTCAAGTTACGTAGCGATAGTAGCGTGTAGATAGTGATGCGATAAATGAAGCGCATAATAACAAAGGTGGAATTGCTTTCTGACAGACTAGTGACCGCAGCCCTGTCGCCAGTGTTCGACTCGATAATCGGAGATGATGACGTGGTTATGTCGATACGAGGTGCATTCGATGGCTCAGACCTTTCGACCACGAGCCTTATTGATTCAGAGTTTTGAAGAAGATTCTGGGCGTCTACATGCCTGACATCTCGTGCATCGTAATCGTCGATTTTCTTGATCACATCACCCCTCTTGAGCGTTTCGTTCTCCGACTGTAAATACAAATTTCATCGTAACGTAACCACGCATCAATGATTTTCCAACATTTCTTATTCCTCTAATTATGTACAACGAATTCTACATTTCAGGGCTCGTTCTTTAATAAATAATAAAAATAACGAATACTACGATTAAATGTTATCAATCTACATTAGTCGTGTTAACAAGAAAATGTTCTCAGCGAATTTTAAAAGCACAAGTATCGTAAATGACAATTTTCACACCCTGATTTATTTCATTTATTATTTCATCCGAATAAATATAATAAGCTAATATGCAATTACTCGCGATCAATAGAGACATCTGCATCACGTTCATATGTATTTACGATTTCCCTCTGCTTCGTTTAGCGATCATGCCAGAGAGAATGCAGTCGAGGCGGTTAAGACGCGAGAGATTAGGTTACTCGTGTCGGCTAGACATGATTATCGTTTAACGTGTATATAATGAAATCTACCGGTCTTTATGTTTGTTGAAAAATCAATTAGCAGATTTTTTCATACAACACTGAAGTGTATTCCCGATTCGACTGATATCGCTGTATGTAAGTACAAGTTTGCGTAGATTGGAAAATAATTTCCGTTCTCTGCTGTTTTCTGTTATAGAAAGAGGTTTGCCGCATATCTAATAATAACTGCAAGCAGTAAACTGTGTGCACCCAATAGCAGAGGACCGCAACGGACATCGGATAAAATCGCATAACAGAAATGGATTGNAAAAAAAAAAAAAAAAAAAAAAAAAAAAAAAAAAAAAAAAAAAAAAAAAAAAAAAAAAAAAAAAAAAAAAAAAAAAAAAAAAAAAAAAAAAAAAAAAAAAAAAAAAAAAAAAAAAAAAAAAAAAAAAAAAAAAAAAAAAAAAAAAAAAAAAAAAAAAAAAAAAAAAAAAAAAAAAAAAAAAAAAAAAAAAAAAAAAAAAAAAAGAAAAAACGAAAAAGAAAGAAAAAGAAAGAAAGAAGAGAGATTGTCGAATGGAAAGAGCTGCGAATAGGCTGTGAAATGGCCGAGGGAGATTGAAACGATACGAATCTAGCGTGAAAATCGAGGTAATATCGAAGGCGCCCTGCTTGCGCTCTTTGCTGGTCAACGAGAACTACTGGCTGCACCGCCACTTCATTTTGACAGACTTTACTTCTGCGAGCTTAGTTACCCAACTACCGGCCCGCCACTTCTGCTATTCTGCCCTCATTTCAAATTGGCATACCGTGTGTATTGTTCTGGCCCGACCTGCACTCATTTCTCTGGCATTTACGGCCTCCCTATCTTTGCCATACCTACCGATAGGACCAATCGTCTTACGATTAAATGAAATTAAATTACTCTGATATTGTAGATTCTTAGTAATATTTTACCGCGAGTAATCACTTCTCTGGAGTAATCTTGTCCTTGCGATGCATTAACATATAAATTAACATATAATTATGCTTAATTGTGTATGTTTACACGGAATCAGGAATTTGTTGACGGATATTGAATGAATATACAGAATTAAACACTGAACGTACGTTATTTATTAACACATTTATCAATTACGATGGATTCTCCTGCTGAAATTCACGAAGGAAACATACGACGCCTGTGGTTTACACGATACTGTAATTAAAAAAAAAACAAAAAAAAATAAACAAGTAAATAACAATACAGGGTAAAGCATAGTCCATCGGATTGTATCAGCCGCAAATTACAAAGGAAATGAAATAAAGAGAAAATGTTGGATTTGATCAAGCTGCTATATACTCACATAGGTTTCATAGAAATTGCTTATGGAAAACTTAAGAGACATCTTTGCTTCACAAAAATTCTCAATAGCACTTTTCTTTACTCTTTCATGAGATGACGTCTACGAATAATTGAATGCTTCTCTCCCCTATGTGGTTTCGATCTAATTAGTTTGACTGCGCTGTGATTAATGAGACTAAATCAAGGGAGAAAGAGAAATAGTTGAAAGAGAGTACGTGCACTAAACCGAGAGAAAGAGAGTGTACGTAAGTTTGACTTAAATTAGCAACCTATAGCGCGAAAGGTTAGTCAATCATAGTTTTAAGAGTGTGCCGTTCTAGTGACTCATTTATCTCGATTTACACGATCCTAAAAAAGTGTGTACATATTAGCTATTAATTAGCGATGTTAATTGTTAAACATATCGATGCTATTAAAGTTATCTTAGGCAACTAATGTGAAAGAAATTTCAAATAACTGTACGGTTTATGTGGATAGACAATACGATAATTTACGATAAGTTTAACATGCACTTTTATTTGTGACAGCAGTCGGAAAGATATGTGTGAAACTGGTATTATAAACGTTTGATATATGCCTCCCTCGTTTTAAACGGAATATTTTAAGTATAATTGTTTCGTGAGATTCAAAAAGATAAAACGTAATATTTTTATTTATATTCCTCGCTAATCGCTTTACTAATTACCATCCGACGAATTTCACTGGTACCAGCACCAATTTCATATAATTTAGCATCCCTTAAAAATCTTCCAGTAGGATAATCGTTTGTGTAGCCATTTCCACCTAAAAATTTGCATACATTCGAGAAAACATTCAAATCTCATTGAAACAGATTAAGAATTATTACCAAGTATTTGAATTGCGTTCAACGCAGTTTTGGTTGCACACTCGGCAATGTAAAGTATTACCGCGGCACAATCCTTTCGGTTTACGCGTCCTTCGTCGCAAGATTTAGCGACAGCGTACAAGTAACTTCTACAAGCGCTTAAACTCGTATACATATTTGCTATTTTTTCCTAAAATGTTAATGTCAATTTTTAATTTTTCAAAATTTTGTATATAAATTCAACAAATTTCATCATTTTATACTTGTATCATTTGAAATTCTGCTATTCGTTTTCCAAATTGTTTCCTAGTATGAGCATAGTCAAATGTTACATCGCAACAAGCCTGCATAAGCCTGACGTGTATAATATTAAATTATGATACTTTGTAAAACGTCGTATACATGCAACTAAATAGCGGAAAATCTTACCCTAAAGGACCTGCTGCTAACGTCATACGTTCCACATCTAGACCACTAAATAGCACATAAATACCTTTATTTATTTGGCCAAGTACATTTTTAGCTACAATGAATAATAACAGCTTATAGAATGGAGTATGAGAATATAATGAATATATAATGGGTTCATTATGTAATGTAGAAAAGAAAAAAAGGAAATTACCAGGAACTTTGCAATCCTGAAACACAAGTTCACCAGTGTTAGAACCTCGCATACCTAGCTTATCCAACTTTTTAGCCGTACTGAAACCTTCGAAACCTCGTTCTACGATAAATGCTGTAATACCGTGTTGTGGTTTGCTCACGTTTCGATCCGTTTTTGCATAAACAATAAAAATATCAGCGTCAGGACCATTCGTGATCCAAAATTTATGACCGTTTAATATATAATAATCATTCATTTTGTCAGCTCGCAATTTCATAGAAACTACGTCAGATCCGGATGTCGATTCTGACATCGCAAGAGCTCCGATATGTTCTCCGGTACATAACTATATAAAATTTAGATACGTTAAATATACATTATAAAATACAAATCATATTTATTTACTTATGCTACCTTTGGTAAATATTTATATTTCTGTTCTTCCGTTCCATTTTTATTCAGCTGATTGACACACAAACTTGAATGGACGCCATAGCTAAGACCTATGGCTCCTGATGCTCTACTCAATTCTTCTATAATAACGACATTATCTAAATACGTACCACCTGTGCCACCGTATTCCGATTTTGTTGTAATCCCTAATAAACCTAACTCGCCAAGTTTCTTCCAAAATTCCTAAAAATAATTCTTAAATAAAATAAATACGGCCAAAATCAAATTTTACGCTTTTTAGAATATCAACGTTGTTTACTCGAAGTTCGTCGAAATTATTCTTCTTATCAATTTCGGCCGCTTTTGGAGCAAGTTCCTTTTGTGCAAAATTAAATACTAATTGCCGAAGCTGTAAAGATAAAATAATTTGTCTTTTTTTGTTTTTCATTAATACATGTATTCGTATTAATTTTAATTCAATCAATAAAACAAATGAAAAGAATATAACTTCAGAAATAGAATTAGTATCAATTACTAAAATATTATTTATATCGAATATCTAAGTATCAATTTTGATAATTTTGCTGCAATAGCACGCGATTTTAATTGCACTAACCTCTTTCTGTTCTTCACTAAGTCCGAATATATTATCATCTATCGTGAAATATTGCGAAGAATATCTTACATTAAATTTATTTTTCGATTTTAATAACTTCCACAAAAGTGTTCTCGTAAATTTATTAATGCTAAATTCCATATTTTTGAAATTCTAGTTTACACTCAACAGTTTGCAAAGAAAATGTATTCTAATAACCATATTATCGTTCGTATTATAATTATCTTACATTCAATCTATGTTATCGAATGCTCGTTAATATTTTGAAATACCCAAGTATACTTGCGTATCGTGACAACATGTGCTACACTTTCAAAATATACTTATCGTTAATTCAAATACTTTAAAAATTAAGAATAATATCAATGTAACCGTAACGAAATATTAATGTAAATTTTGTATTTTATTTGAACATAATAATTCAATCCATTGCATTCGTGAAATATATTATATAAAAAGCAATAAATTCATAACAGTGTATGCATGTGTGTATGCATATATATTATACACGCGTAATGTCTGTTATTTTGTATTATATTAACTATTACTTTAGCTCTCTAGTATGACTCTCTTTAGCTTATAGTTATGTATGTTCAATTTTCAAATTCAATTTTATAAGTTTATGTTGCTCTGTGTGTTCAGCGATACTATGAAAACAATCTGTTAAGTCAGGTTAATAAAGAACGGTCGTAAAATTATTTCGGTATCAAGATTTTTCATTTTTATATTATAATTTTATATCTTTCATAGATAGAAAAATGGGAGAAATGAAAATTTATCCCCATAAACGTATTAAGTCGGAAGAAAAATACAATAAAGTTGTAAAACACATTCAGGTATGGAAAAAAGGTTAAAACTGATGTAATTTATTTCAAGAAATCTATTATAGAGTATAAATTATAAAACTACATTTTCATAGGATAAGTGGAAACTTGTACCTGCTTTTCTTAAAGGAAAAGGCCTGGTTAAGCAACATATAGATTCCTTTAATTATTTTATAAATGTGGAAATAAAGAAGATTGTGAAAGCAAATGAAAAAGTAATTAGTGATGCTGATCCTTTATTTTATGTAAAGTAAGAAATCTTTGTACGTCGGTCTGCTGTATCTTGGTATATATTACATTACATATATATTTTCAATAGATATTTAAATGTACATGTTGGTTCTCCTGATGTCGATGAAGGTTTTAACGTGACGCGTCCTACAACTCCACATGAATGTCGCTTAAGAGATTTAAATTATTCTGCGCCTATCACAGTTGATATTGAATATATAAGAGGCCATCAACCAATAATAAAAAATAATTTATTGATTGGAAGGTATAAACTAGAATATATGTTTAAAATGTTAATAATTATTATGTAATGATTTTTTAGAATGCCTATTATGTTAAGAAGTTCAAATTGTATATTAACCGGTAAATCTCATTTTGAATTGGCAAAAATGAACGAATGCCCACATGATCCTGGTGGTTATTTTGTAATAAATGGACAAGAAAAAGTAATTTTGATACAAGAACAAATGCTTAGAAACAGAATTATTTTAGAAGAAGATAGTAAAGGATGTATTGTAGCATCCTGTAATAGTTCTACACATGAAAGAAAAACCAAAACAAATGTTGTAGGCAAAGGTGGAAGATATTATATGAGGCATAATATTTTTCAGGATGTAGGTATATTATAATTACGCACTAAAATTTTAATTATATCTTATAAAATATAAATATATAACTAGGATATACCTGTGACAATAATATTTAAAGCAATGGGAATTGTGAGTGATCAAGAAATTATGCAACTTATTGGTACAGAAGAAGAATTTATGAAAAAATTTGCATCTAGTTTAGAAGAGTGTCATGTTTTAAATGTATTTGCCCAAAATCAGGCATTAAGGTATTACTCTGATGCAAGAAATATTAATATTATGAACATTAATTTTAAGTAATATTTCAGGTTTCTCAGCAATAAAAGAAAGCAAAAGAGATATTCAGTGATAAAATCCAGCATTACCGATGAAATGAAGGATATATTAGCGACTAATATTTTGTCTCATGTTCCTGTTGGTAATTCAATAAGTTGTAAGAATAATGAAATATCAAAAATGTTAATGCTATGATATCTAATCTTACAGGTCATAGGTTTTAATTTTAAAATGAAAGCCACTTATATTGCTTTAATGATTCGTAAAGTTATGAAAGCACAATCTGATGAAAAACTTGTAGATGACAGAGATTATTATGGTAATAAACGACTAGAACTGGCTGGTTCTTTGCTGTCCTTGATGTTTGAAGATTTATTTAAAAGATTTAATTGGGAGGTAATATAGCGTGTTACAACATTGAGGTATATCCATTAAAAACCATAATAAACATTATGATTTTTAAATTGATAGCTAAAGCAAATAGCCGATAAAAATATACCAAAAATTAAAGCTGCGCAATTTGATATTGTAAAACATATGAGACAAGATCAAATTACTAATGGATTAGCTTTTGCTATATCATCTGTGAGTAAATCAGATAAATCAATATGCAGAGTAAAGAAATTTTAAATATTAGATTGTATAAAAAATATGTATTAAACAGGGTAATTGGACAATTAAACGATTTAAAATGGAGCGACATGGAGTTACTCAAGTTCTATCTAGGCTTTCTTATATTTCGGCACTCGGTATGATGACACGTGTTAATTCACAATTTGAGAAAACAAGAAAAGTATCAGGCCCACGATCTTTACAACCATCTCAATGGGGAATGTTATGTCCTAGTGATACCCCTGAAGGAGAAGTTAGTGTTATTTCCCTCTTTTATTTACTCTCTCCTTTTTAGCGCTAAGCATAGGCAGAATACTTAGCATTATATTCATAGTACAATACCAAGTACTATTTACATATCTTTCTGACCTCATAACGACGCTGAGTTATGTTGTGTATATCTTATACATGGAAATGGATTATTGCAACATAAAATAACTTGTAATATATACCAACTCTCGGAGTGTTTGTTTGTCATATATATTTCAATGAAAATTATTAATTATAATATTTAATATTGTTATTTATACAAACATATTTTCCAGGGTTGTGGTTTAGTTAAAAACTTAGCTCTTATGACACATATTACTACTGAAATTGATGAAGAGCCAATTACTAGATTGGCTTTTAACCTGGGAGTGGAAAACGTTAATATACTTGGTGGAGAAGAAATCAATAACAGAAATGTGTACATGGTGTTTTTGAATGGTAATATTCTGGGTATAGTAAAAAACTATCAGAGATTGGTAAATATCTTTAGATTATTGCGAAGGAAAGGCTTAATAAATGGTTTTGTTTCTATATATACACAACATCAACATAGGTAATGTTAATTCAAAAGTTTTACTAATACTGCATAACATTACAATCTTTTGTAATTATTAATTTATTCGTAGATGTATACAAATTAGTTCCGACGGAGGACGATTATGTAGACCATATATTATTGTGCAAAATGGTGAACCTCTGATACAAGAAGAACATGTAAAACTATTAGAACGAGGAATACGAAATTTCGAAGATTTTTTACAAGATGGTAATAGTAAAGAATAAGATTAACTGAACCTTGTATATATTTAATATTATTATTATTTTATTATTAGGTTTGATCGAGTATTTAGATGTGAATGAAGAAAATGATAGTTCTATTGCTTTCAATGAATCGCATATTAATGAGAAGACAACACATTTAGAGATTGAACCGTTTACATTACTCGGTGTTTGCGCTGGTTTAGTACCATACCCACACCATAATCAAAGTCCCAGAAATACTTATCAGTGTGCTATGGGAAAACAAGCAATGGGAACTATTGGTTACAATCAACGTAATCGTATCGATACGTTGATGTATAATTTGGTGTATCCACAAACACCTATGGTGAAATCGCGAACAATAGAATTGATAAACTTTGATAAACTACCTGCTGGTCAAAATGCAACAGTAGCTGTTATGTCTTATAGCGGTTATGATATTGAAGACGCCCTTATTTTAAACAAGGCTTCAATTGATAGGGGATTTGGAAGATGTTTAATATATAAAAATGCAAAATGTACATTAAAAAGATACGCTAATCAAACATATGATCGAATAATGGGTCCACTGATTGATTCTAATACAAAGAAATCTGTTTGGAAACATGAAATAATAGATAGTGACGGAATTGCTGCACCTGGAGAAATGGTGGAAAATAGAAAGGTTCATTTTTAAATATTAGTTTAAGTTTAAATAGAATATACTTAAAATGAATAGTGCATTAATGCATTCATTTTTCTTATAGGTCATGGTAAATAAATCATCACCGGCCGCAAATATTGGTCCAGTAAATTCTGGTAATGTTCAAGCGGAAACGGAATATAAAGACGTTCCAGTTGTTTTTAAAGGTCCTGTCCCTGCTTATGTTGAGAAAGTTATGATTTCTAGTAATGCAGAAGATGCGTTTTTGATAAAATTATTATTAAGACAAACTCGAAGACCTGAGATAGGTGATAAATTTAGTAGTCGACATGGACAGAAAGGTGTAACGGGTACGTATTTACATATATTTTGTCATTTAATTCTTCAGATATATTGCACTACTGTTTACCTTGATATCCAGGGTTAATCGTAGAACAGCAGGATATGCCATTTAATGATTATGGTATATGCCCTGATATGATTATGAATCCACATGGTTTTCCTTCGCGTATGACAGTAGGAAAATTAATAGAATTACTTGCTGGAAAAGCTGGTGTTATAAAAGGAGAATTTCACTATGGCACAGGTATGTTTATAATGAATTATCATTTTTTAAATTTTTTAAATAATTTATAACAATTATTTTTGTTTAGCATTTGGAGGTTCAAAAGTTAATGATGTTTGCGAAGAATTAATAAAACATGGTTATAATTATTTGGGCAAAGATTTCTTTTATTCTGGTATTACAGGAGAACCATTGCAAGCGTATATTTATTCCGGACCGGTATNTTTCTTTCCTGCAAATTCCCCACAGTTCCTATATACCTTTTAAATAAGTTTAGGATATGCCACGTTATTTATTATTATTATTTAAAAGGTATATTATCAAAAATTGAAACATATGGTACAAGACAAAATGCATGCTCGTGCTCGAGGACCGAGAGCTGTATTAACACGCCAACCGACAGAAGGTCGAGCCAAAGAGGGTGGTTTACGATTAGGTGAAATGGAACGAGACTGTTTGATCGGATACGGTGCTAGTATGATGTTGATAGAGAGACTCATGATATCCAGTGATGCATTTGATATTGATGTATGCAACAAATGTGGTTTGATGGCATATAGCGGTTGGTGTCATAGTTGTCGTTCTAGTTCGTGTGTTTCTACAATTTCTATGCCATATGCTTGTAAATTACTTTTTCAAGAACTTCAATCTATGAATATTGTACCTCGTCTGACGTTAAAAAATTATTGCGAATAATTTGATGCAACTTACAGGTTATTGCAATTTGTATATGCGGTTTTAAATCGTTTTGACATGCAAAAAGGTATTGTGAAAAATATCTTTTATTTATCAAGTTTTATCATTTGTACAATTTATGTAGAATAATATTTTTTACATTAGAAGACATTAAATCCGATTTATCGAACCAGTTCAAATATTTACTAATTATGTTATACTTTGTATGTATCTTACAGTAAATGGAATCAAAAAATTAACTTATATTTGTAACAAATGCAAAGCTTAGTACATATGCTATATATTAACAAATATTATTAGTTGTCAATAATTTCATTTGTTCATGTAAGCGGTTCAGCAAACAAACAAATTTTTGGATTTTCAATGTAATTCTTGCATGGTATTAAACGTAATTCAATTTTCCTTGCAAATTGTGATTCTTCGTGTTGACATGCTAATAAATGTTTTTTAAAAAATTATTACCCATTTTTATATCTTTATCTAAGAATTATCTAAGAAAGTGAACACGTACCTTGGAAATGTTCATAAGTCTCGACTAGGACGCTGTATAAAGAATTTATAGTCTTTTCAATAGCAGTTTTCACATCATCTTGTAAATATGTGTGAGCTAAAAATAAGGCAGCAAAAAGATCTCCAGAACCTGTGAAACTGATTGGTATTTTTGGAATATCTATTTTTATTAATTTATTGTCTGAAATTAAAATAAATTTGATATTTTGGAAAATTTTATTTATTCTAAAATGCTACGTCCTTTAGTTAATTACCTTTCTTTGTACTGATTACTGATGTTAACTTATCACTATTAATTTCTATCGATGAAATAGCTACTACTTGAGGACCAACTTTATGAAGCTCTTTTATACTACTTTTTAACTCAGATATTGTATTGATTTTCATGTCGCTTAATAATCTAAAATAATCAATGATATTATATGTGTACTTTATGAGATTTATATACGTGTAGAACTTACTCTAATTCGAATTGATTTGGCACTATAATATCTGCCAAAGGTACTATCTCCTTTTTATAAATTTCCTTCAGTTCTTCAGGAACATACATTTTTCCATTATCTCCCATAACAGGATCACATACTTGTATTGAGAAATTGATGATTAATATTTTTAACAAATAACATTTTTAATTACTAAATTATTTACCATATATAAGATCAGGATTTTTAAGTTTTAGCGAATGAACCACCTCTACTATCTTTTTTAGGAATGAAACAGTACCAATATATCCAGTGAGTAAATGAGTATAATTATCCAAACCATTTTGTGCTAAACCATTTATTAAATCCTCTGGAAGATAATTGTAAATAATTCATAAACTTTGAATCATTTTATTAAAATTATTTTTTATTGCTTACATTCATAAAAAAATCGGTTATTACCTAAATCTTTATCATTTAGTATCTGACCTTTACAGACTTTATAATTTGTATGATTGGAAAGTTGAACAGAATTAATTGCATCCACTTCAAAGCCCAACAGCTACGTAAAAAAAAGTTGTTATTCTATATCTTTTATTCTATATCGAATCAATTGGTAAATTTATTTTCCCTATACTCGGTATTCAAATGCTCTGCATTCATTGTCAATACATGTTTGTACTCTTGTTCTGAAATTTTCTAAGAACCAACAACAATTGATGATATGAAAAATTAGATAGGACAACATTTCACAACATTACTTGACCAGAAATGTTGAAAGTTACATATGAAGACTTTAAAACAAAAATACAAATGTGCATAGATACTGAAGGCAGAGTATTTGAATGTTTAGAATATGTATAACTTTCAGTAGCCTATTTCCAACTTTCTATATTTTCAAAACAGGTAGGTTTCCAAATATTCAAGTTGAAATATCTTCTACATTATTTTTCGCATGACATGAGAAATGACGATACGATTCGAATGACACATAAAAAAGACATGTATCCATCTAAAAAAACCAACGTTGATCTTCATATGATCTAAAGGTATCCACCTACAGGAAAAACAATTACTCCATTTTATTCCCCCCTCGAGATCATTCATTTCTTACATGAAATATTTTTCCATTCAACGATTAGTTTATGAGTAATTTGCATTTATCGATTGAAATTGGACACCCTGTACATAAACATAATTGATATAATAATAAATGTAGGATGAAAAGTGAAAAATTGTAATTAAAATTTGAAGGAAAATGTAATATGATACAACCTTCGGTAATGAATACATTTTTTACCTGTAAAGGAAATATTGCACTTTTATTACCAACGTAACCAGACACTACGTGACTTTGAATTGAAAGAATTCGTGGTATTTTTTTTGTGCACATATCGTTTACTTAATATTTAGACAGGGTTTACAATTCACAATACGACAGAACTTTATGATCTACACTTCCTTAATATTTTTCCGTATAAATTCTTATGTATAGATTATACTAAAAATTACGTAACATTTCCACTTTCAACATTTCATTACTAGGAATTCTTGATAAGAACTATTATCATATGACAAAAGATCATTTTGAAATACATATCTAGTATTTCTCTAACACATAAGTAATATAATGTAATGTAATGTAATGTAATGTAATGTAATGTAATGTAATGTAATGTAATGTAATGTAATGTAATGCAATGCAATGTAATGTAATGTAATGTAATGTAATGTAATGCAATGCAATGTAATGTAATGTAATGTAATATAATCTAGAGTAGCTAACAGCATTGTAGATACATCTTCACATATTTTTATGTAACTTACATAAATATCATGCCTGTAATAATTATTTAAAAAGTAAAATTATTTCCCGAATAGAAATATTATATATTTGATTGAAAGAAAAAATTCAATATTATGATCAAAGATTGATACAACGACTGAAAAATCTATCATTTCTAGTGGAGGATCTACATTAACGTTATTTCATGATTTGTTTGTACAGCTAAGAAAAGTATGGCGACGTGGGAAGGCGAAAAATTTCGAGAGATCGGGAATGCCGATGATATCGAAGGAAACTTTAATAACATTCTTGTGACCCATGATCTTCAGGATTGCCTAGATGACAGTTTAGACTTGACGAGTTTTGGAAAAGTATATGAACAAAGTGCTGTGTTTGATTATGAAAAATATTCTAATGACGATCCCTCTATCGATGGAAAACTATCTAATGATATCGTTGAGTAAGATCACATAAACTTTTTGTGTTGTTTCATGTATATATACATATATAAATTTTTTAATTATTAATTATAAGTAAAACATGGAAAACCAATAAGTAAAGTATAAATTATTCATAACCTGAACGTTTATAATAGCAAACAGTGTTTTGGGTGACATCCTTATAAGGATATAACGTATTTTAAAGTCGGATTCTTAATTTTCAACATTAAATATTTCTGACACATACATTAAAGAAATGTTAGACATTAATACTTTATTGGTGTTTTCATCAAATATGTTCAATCATAATAATATTCAACATATGTATAATTGTATTTCCTTTGAATTTCAATTTAGGACATACTTCTTTAGTTTTAAAATATAAGTATGTTTTACACTTCAAAATTTGTATTATTATTTTAATAATTCTGTATTTTTTATTCTATCTATATTATATCTTTTAATTAATATTTTATCATTCGCATATGTAATCGGTAATGTGGCTGATTTATCCAATTGAAGTTTATAAGCTTATTGTTTGTTTATAATGTATCGTTTAAAATCAAATATTTAAGCTCATGATTATTTTATGTGATCGAGTAAAAGAATGTTGCTTGTATTTTAATATTTGATGTTATAGTTTTGTTGATACAATGAATTAGAAATTTAAGTTTATACGTCCATATAAATAAAATTATAAATACATATAAACACACCTCTTGTTGTATCTATTTATATATATGTATATATATGATACATATATATTATTACAGAACGCATCATTCAATTAGTCCTCATGAAATTTATACGTGTATTTATTCTGGTCAAGATGATATTTCATTAAGCGAATCTTCAAAAAAAGCTAGTATTACAGTTGAAGGCACAATACCAGATTTAAGTCAAAAACATATTGGTCGATATACATGTGAATATGAAGGTTGCAACAGAACGTATAGTACAGTTGGAAATCTAAGGACCCACATGAAAACACATAAAGGTAAAAGTTTTATATACATCTTACTCGCAAGTTGTTCATAAAAATTAGATATTATGGCTATTTCATAAATGGTATCTGGCATATAATAATAATTTGTATTAATTTTGTATCATTTGAAGCTTTTGCATTATATTAACATTTATAGTACTCTAACTATAATATAATTGTATAAAAATTTTATTTTATTCCTTTTAATAATTTAAAACATTAATAATAATACTTCAACGTTTTTTGAAATTATTGTTATTTGAATTGCATAATACAATAAAATTATTACGTGCCTTGTATGTTGTGCTTATAATATAACATATCATATTAATTTGTCTTTCTTTCTTTGTGCTTGCTAAGCTTAAGGAAAATAAGGTAAGCTTATGAAATGTTATTATTGGAGTTATACTTCTTGTTGTTAATGAATAAGAATGTACAAAGTATGTTCGTGCTTTACAAGTTGTATATATACTTTTTATTCATTACAAAATCATCAATGCTGGTATAAAGGGAACGCTTCGACCTGCATGGCTTTCAGATACTGCAAGCAATAGGTAGTCCAGCAAACTTTTTATGTGGAGGGAATTCTCAAAACTTTCAGGCGAGTATCGATTTAAATGTGCAGAACCAACTTGTGGCAAGGCATTTCTCACGTCGTACAGCCTTAAGATTCATATTAGGGTACACACAAAAGTGAAACCATTTGAATGTAATCACAAAGGCTGTGAAAAAGCATTCAATACCCTTTACAGACTGAGAGCTCACCAAAGACTTCATAGTGGCAACACGTTTAATTGTGAAGAAACTGGATGTGTTAAATTCTTCACTACTTTAAGTGATCTCAAGAAGCATATTCGTACTCATACTCAAGAAAGACCTTACAAGTATGTTTTTCGATATTCTTCAACTGAGTTTTATCTCTGATTTTGTGCTCAATTATGCCTTACTATTATTTCTTTTTCGCTTATTCCTAAGAAACCGTATAATACATATTTCAAATATCTTTTTATACTGTTCAATTTTTATATCAAATTAACGCAATAAATTTTATACAATAAATATGAATTGTGCAAAATAAATAAAAACATAAAACACGTTTTCAGATGTCGAGAAAAAGGTTGTGGTAAAGCTTTTACAGCATCGCATCATTTAAAAACGCACAAAAGAACACATACAGGAGAACGACCTTACGTGTGTACTGTTGGTAATTGTAAACGATCTTTTACCACGCCTCATAGTTTAAAGAGTCATTTAAAAACCCATAAGAGAGCGGCTAATAATGATGAAGAAGCGGTAAGTAGCCAAAAATTGTATAAACTTGCTGTGTATGTTCGAATATTCATGTCACGTATGATTCCATTACAGAAACGTGAAGTCAATCAAGATGATTACAGAAACCAAAGAAATTGCGAAACATTGAAAACGGAAGTCGATATTGATGAAATAACATCAAGAAATACAAACGTGCCATGTTATGCCATTATACCGTTATCTTCTAGTAATGGACAAAATAAGGAAAGTATTACTTATTTATCTATAGAAAATCCTAATGATCAGTCAACGTCTACGAATGAGATGATGGGAATTTTAAGCCAAAATGGACTAAATAAAGAGCTCGATTATAATGTTACTGATAAAGATAATAAAAATCTAAATAAGACTACAGATATCGCTCTGCTTACAACAGAAAATATTATGTTGAATAATTTTACCGAGCATGCAATTGATAATTTTAATAATAACGAAAGTTATAATAAATTTAAAATGTTTAACGGTGTAAATAATTCAAATTCACAAGAAGATCAAAATCAGCAATATACTTCTAATTCTACAACAAATGCTCAAGATAGCCAGGCAAATAATAAAAATAAGTCTAATTCGATAAATTTAGAGCAAAAAATTATACAAGATGGTCTACAAAATACCATTGCTCATATCTCAGAAGGGACAGATTTCACTACTGATGTGCAAGAGTATGAAGATGATAGTACTATTATCGATAAAGTTTACGATAATGAAGCAAATGTAAGCGTCGTAACTGGTGAAAACAATAACGCGACTTTGTATAATGCAAATTCTAGTCATGTATCAAATATAATTAGTTCCTCTGAGACTCAACTTTTTGATAGTGAGATAGAAAATTTACCATTTATTAATGACAGTTTACGAACTAGATCGCTAAACGAAGTTGAACATGCACTGAATTCTAATGTTATTGTAACTACGCAATCGGAAGCTATTGAACTAGCCATAGCGTCTGAAGAGGAAATACCTTCTCCTTGGGTAGATGTTATGGCAATGGCAACCCCATCCGCATTAAGAAGGCAGTCTTGGTCGGAATTAAATGCTTTTCCAACAGCGGTTCACTCACTGGTTGATTTAGTTGAACCAGAACCATATCCATTACAGATAGAAAGTCAGTTACATCCGTTGCAACAAGTAGATAATGTAAACCTGGTAGATGCAGAAAACATTAATACGTGTACCGAAGTTGTACACTGTCAAGAAAACGACAGTGACAAACAAAACGGAGATAATATAAAAATGAAAAAGAGTAGAAACATTTTGCAAGAAATCACAGCCGAGGCTGATATATGCAAATGTACTGATTGTAAATGTGATTATTTACAAAATTGTCAAAATTGCTCAAATGATATAATTCAAGAAATTAATAAAAAGCACGTGTCATCAAAGGTAGTAGATGATTTCGTGTCGTGTTTACAAAGAGAATGTTTTTGTGACAATAAACCCAATGATTCTTGTTGTGTTGTGATTTGTTTAAAAACGTTACAACAATTGCAAAAAGTATTTAGTCGTAATTGTTGTAGAAATACTAATAGTATAACACGTTGTAGAGAGAAATTATTACCTCCATTAATGAAGTGCCAATTAACAAAAAATCAATGAGGCAAATATTTTACTATGTAACTAGTCAGATTGAAAGAAACATATTTTTGCATAAATATCGAATAAGAATTTGTTATTTATCATAATGTATAGACTAGTTTGCTTAGCTTTAAACATACTTTTTCTTATGAATGTTAGTTTTAAAAAAATATGTTGTGTAGTTCAAAACGAGAGTATGGGACTGTATGTACATACCTGTACTATATTTCAAGACTTTGTTATATAGGTGCAATACTTATGTAAATGTTATATATTTTAATGTGTGTCAGTGTATTTGTAGATTTTTTTACTTAAAAATTTTTAAATGTATATCACTGTTGAATAGTTTATAGAAAAGGAGAAATTGCTTTATTACGTTGAAAAATAGCAGAATTCTGTTATGAGAAACTAATGCCAAATCTAATATTTGTACATTAAGTAGGTAAGTATAACTTATTTTTAATGTACAAATACTATGTACATACCATTCTTATACATAATGATGGTTACAAAATAGTTGAATTACTATATCGTGAATCAATAATATTTATGAATTTACACGATGTTTAGAGACAAAGAATCATCTGTGACTGTGCGCGTGCGTGATGTACTAAACATATTAATGATTAAAAAATAAAATATTTATTGTTTATTAACTGTTTTCTAATGTACAACACTTAGAAGAGATTAGTTTAATTTTAAGAAAGTGTGACAAACTATCTGTAAAGATAACGTTGTATTATAATATTTAAAATTAAACTACATTATTCGTCATTAAACGGTTATAAATTTTTGAATTGCTTAAAAATTAAATCATAGTATTTTATCAATTTTTGTATTTGTTAAAAGTACTTGTTAAATGTAATAAAACAAAACCGATGTACCTAATTATGTTTTACATGAAAAAGAAATTGTATTTCGACTAGATGAAATTTTACTAACATATAATAAATTATTACATAAAATTACGTATCGTTATTTTCTTTCTGTGGTAAAGTTAATTGCACGTGTATAAAACTCGGTAATTGTTTTAATATTACTGTATTTTTACATAGGAGTATGACAGAATCATGACAGATATATGCCCTAAAAACTTTAACGATACACCGAATAATAACATTTTAACACATTTACAATGTTCCTTTGATGTTTATTGTAAAGCTTGCACTAAAGCTTCTGCAACTTCAACTGCAATCGATGCTTCGGCTTTGTCTTGTTCGGACGAAGCTGATGCAAGTTGTTGTTGTGCTTTACTAAGAAGTTCTCTAGCCGTCGAACCATCCAAATTTTCCAAAGGATGAGCTTCTTCTGCTAAGACCTATTCAATATTTTTTGTAATATCATAGGAAAAAGCGATATGAAAATTTATCTAATAGATTGTATGTTATTTAAGTAATACGGTATCGTATTTAAGTAATATAATACATTAAATACAAACTTGTACAGTGTTGTTTTCATTTATAGTGACTGTTCCTGAAGAAACAAACACTTTTTTGACTGCTCCATCTTCTTCGTATACTGTGACTACACCCGGTTTTAATACAGCCAAGGTAGGTACATGTTTCGGTAGAATACCAAAAGAACCAGAAAACGATGGTACATCTACTTGTTTAATTACAGTTTCGTCGTAGAATACCTATAATAATTAGATTACGAATTCGTAGATTTAAAAGAATATACAACACGAACGAGCCATATATTCATTTATACCTGATTAGCTCCAGCAAAGGTAAATTTCATTTGGTCGCTAACGGGTGCATCAGCATAAGTTCTCCTTTGATTACGAATGTATTTCAAATAAGGACGTAAATTACGTGCAAGGGTAGCCATTTTAATGTGCTGTAATAAAAATTTGTTTACGAAATTTTACGTAGGATTGTACGATTTAATGATAATTCGAGTTGGTTACATCACAATTCGTTCTACATCTGTCGCCCATCTTTTAAATCTAAATACTTTAAAGAGACAAGATATATGGAAAGCAGCTAAATATATCTTTATTAACCGTGAGTTCGATAAACTCGTGTGACGTTTATTTGAATATGTTTCAGACAGTACTTACGTTATAACGACTATTCTAGTTGTAAGTAGAAAGTTGTATCAATTGTTGTGTGCAGGCAGACGAAATCAAATACAAAGGGCATGAACCGTGTGGTGTACAGGCGACAAGGTTTCTATCGCGTATGTACGATGGCGTTACCATCGACATGCTCCAGTAGTGTCCTCTTAATTCTCTTAAATTTGTCTTGTTTTAAACAAAATTGTGCAGATTCGAGATTTTTTAAAGAAATAATCAAGCAATTAACGATTGAAACAAGAGTGTTGAAAAGTTTCTATTCGCAATGTAACATGAAAGTTTAATAAAACTTTTGTATTCTACATAGAGAGATTTACGCATAGGCACGCGCAGACTCGGGGATCACATCTACGTACGTGCCTAGATACATTTCATTTTTCTCACTGTTACACAAGTTATTGCCTTATCACAGTCCTGGGCAACTTGTGGGCAACCACGGGCCTACTCTCTGCTTCCGTCTCTACTTTCCTCATGCAGGTGACTACCTCGCCCTACATGTGCGTTAAGTCAAGCAGGAGTGGGAGAGCGTAGAAGAAAATGTAACCGCGGGGGGTGGGGAATCGACTATCGAGTGAAAGCGCGAAGGCGGGGAATATATTCCCTAGGATTCTCTTATCATACCTATGCATATATGCAATAATGATAATTTTTCATTTTTCATCGCATAAATAAATGTGATACGACAAGAGGTAATAAGAGAGTAATTAACTAGTCGGCAGATATAAAACAACAGATTTATTTTAATATTTGAACTACGTACTAGGATAACAAGGGTTTTACTTTAAAGATTTAAAAGCGTAGAAACGTGCGTTTTAGTTAATTCTTTATATATACTGTATCGAATGATTATCGAGTGGACGATTAACAGTTACAGCTCGGCTGTAAGTTGTTTTCCGTTCGTTTTCTTTCGTGAAATTCCGTGAGATTACTAATATCGCAAAGAAATCGATATTTATAACTCGCAAGGGCAGGAAGAAAAATATCGTAATAAAATATTTTTGCTCGTCGTCTGAAACATTCGCTAAATTTCCTTATCTCGACTAAATATTTACAATCTCGTTTCGAATCGTACAAAAGTAATTGACATTTTGATCACAAAAGTGTTTATCGTCTATTAGCTGATTCCGATGAATATTTACAAGATAAACGATGTTCGTCCACACGGACGACTTCGTTTATGATCACGAACAAACTGTCCTTGATATCGAAGACAATCTCGTTCGCTGGTACAAAGTAAACGAAACGAAACAGTTATTGTCTGACGTTAGCGTTTCATAAGTCCGTTTATTTTGTATCGGTAATATTCTCTGCTCTGCTGTAATTAAACGTCGATGCCATCGGACGAGGTATCCGAAGCTTGTTCCACGTTTTCCTGATGTCTCGACCTTAGATGCCTTTCAAGGTCTCTCCTTCTCACCAGAACTTTCCCGCACAATTCGCATCTGTACGGTGTTTCTCCGTCCGCGTGCAATCGAACGTGTTTGTTCAAATTGCTAGGATCTCCGAACGGTCGTAGGCAATACTTGCATTTCAATGGTTTATAACCAGTGTGGGTCCTGCAAAGAAAAGGAAAGCAACGTTTTTAATCTGTTCCCAGGATTGTTCCCGCGATGAATTTATTCGAAATTCGTTACAGACAAACGGGAATAATTTCTTTAACGAGAAGGGAATCGGCGTTTTCACGCGTAATAGAAGTTTTCGAGATGAAGTTGCAACAGAGCGGGGGAGAGAGAGAGAGAGAGAGAGAGAGAGAGAGAGAGAGAGAGAGAGAGAGAGAGAGAGAGAGAGAGAGAGAGAGAGAGAGAGAGTTTGAAACTCTGACCTGATGTGAATTTTCAGACCATATTTTCTCGAGTAAACTTTTCCACAGTAGATACAAAGGTGTCCTTGTTTCGATTTCCCAAGATTGCTCACTATCGTTTCCATTTGGGCGGCATGGACGTCGGTACTGATCGGCGCTGTGGTCGTTTGAACGTTGTACGAGGGTAAAACGGTCTCGTCCCTTGTCAGTGGACAAACGTTGGCAAAGATGTTGCCTTGATTGGCGTACGGCTTGAACGCAGATTGTCGATAAGGTATATCTTTGCTGACAGGAGAGACTTGCGTGGAAGAGTTGGGCGAGATTTGCGTGGACGAGGAATTAGGGGAGAGCGGATTGGAAGAGGAGGGAGAGGGCTGGTCCGAGGACGCTGGCGAATTATTATTCGTAAGGGGAACGTTATTATCCATGGTGTCCACTAAGATCGGCGATATGCTGGTAGGCGAATCTTGCGATGATCTGGTCAGTTTGAATTTGAAAGTCGACTGGGGGAAGAGACTGAGAGACAAGCTTGGTCTCGGCGACAAACTGAACTCTTTTGCTAGTCCGGACCAAAGATGATTAGTGTCCAGTCGATTGCACTTTAGAGCTAAGTGGATCTTCAAAGGATTCGGGTACTCGAACAGGTTGTTGCATATGTGACAAATGTAGCGATTCTGACCTGAAATCGATATACACCTGTTATTTAGTTAAAATCTTGTAAGATCGCCTAAATCTACCTATCTCTCTATCCTCCTTAACGCTAATAACGCGCTTCTTTCGAAGATCAATGTCTTACCTTGAATGTTGGATGGTGTGAGAAATGGCATATTCAGCATAGCCAGAATATTCTCGGTGAACCACATGAGTAGCGGTTCACCTGGAGTTATGTTTCTTATCGTTTTCAGTGTCACACCTTTGTCGGTCGTCATCAGAAGAACGTTGCAACTTTGACAGTCATTTGCGAGCGTGACAATTTTTAGCCAGCATGGCGTGCTCACGAGGCCATCCACGCAATACAGACGACCTTCTGTATCCGCGACTTCAACCTGTAATCGGTCCATCGAGTTTACATAATTTCCGCGTTTCACTTTTCTTCTATTTTACCTACGTATATACGTTAGAACATATTAGAAATGATATTTTCCATACGTACGTATTGAATTACCGATGTACTCTTCTGGGACAATTTGTTAACGTCGATCACCTCTGTCGAGGAGTCTCTCCTGAGAAGTCCCGCGGCCCTCACTATCGGCCTGTCCAAGCATCCCTGGGACAAAGATGACCTCTCGAATGCCTCGATGCTCATCATCAGAGCATTCTCAGTGATCATAGGATACATGATCGTACTAGTCGATTCCATTCGAGCACTTTAACTGATTTACTTTCCGCGGTACGTGTCAAATTTTCACGGTCATACCAACGATACCGATTCTCCTCTTCTTCTTCGTCCTATTTTTTCCTCACTTTTTACTCCTTTGCTCGAGAACCGGGAAACCTTTAGTTCGATTAAGCAATGTTTTATTTCGCCTTTGATCGATAACGAATCGTTGAACTTTGATAAAACTGCCAATGAGGAAGCTGTGGGTGTTGAGATTTTTCGATGATTGTAACACGATGTCGAGGTGTCAACTGAGTGCGACCTGTATTCCGCACGTGGCTTAAATATATTCGGAGGGCTTGTGCCCCGAATTCACTACTAGGGGGTTAGATAGTTGCTCCCCTCCACAGCCCCTACACCCCAGCTTTTCTTCCATGGCTAGTGTACGTGTAATTGTATTTAAAGAGCTGGCCAAGGGTAAATCGGCCCCCGATTCGCGAATCTTGATGCGCTACCAATCATCGGAGCTGTGGGCACGGACGTGGGTGTGGTTAACTGCGGTTAACTCTGGTTAACTACGAGGGTTCTTCGGGGACTCTCGTCTTACGGCTAAATGCAAGGTGCATCCTTTCGGCAAAGCTGAATTTATTTTTTATCCTTATCGCTCGCTAGGCAATTTATTAACAATCATTCGATAAGCCAACACCTATTCGCATATTTAAGTTCTTGTCATTATTTTTATGCCTATTATTATCGGCGTTCTTACCCTTTCATTGTTATCCAATTGGCTTAAGCTTTTCTCTTTAAAGATAAAAAAGATCCTTTGTTTTAAATTTCAAATAAGTTTTTTAAGGTCAAGTCAATGATTAACGAGGTCAAATAATATAGTCCTGACGTGATATTTTCGCCTTGCATTCTTATTTATCTATTCGACTGACCCATTTTATAAAAAAGCACAGGTAGTTTCAATACGTTGTTCGTACAAACGAAAGAAAGTTGAAGTTTTTTTTAATCAAACCGAAAGTAAATAAAAATAAACGTCGACGAAGATATCATAATTTGTCCTTTGATTTTGGAAGGGATGAAAATTGAGAATCGGTAAAATCGTTGGATCGATTTTTTCTCCGTGATTTCTACCAGTAATCTTTCCGTAGTTCACGGATTAATACGTTAATTTTCATAATTCCGCCAGATCGAGCAGCGATTTCCATTAGCCAGTTACAGTTAAAAGTTAGTCTTCCGGAACGTCGCGACGCCGAGCCAGAATTACTTTACTACCTTCACCGGTCACTGTCTCCATCTCGAGACGCTTAGGATAATAAAGTTTTAGCGAATTACCGGAGGTGCTACACTAATTGAACTTGTTGCTGCAGGTACAAGAAGGGAGTCACGGATGCGTGACCACTCGGAGTATCGGTTACGGTACGAATTGTAAAATTCCACGACAGTGGTCTTCTCGATCATTCAAAACTAGCCACGACTGGCGCCGGATTGTCTGACTTATTCAAATCGTTTAGTACCTATAGGGTAGAGATTTTTCGCAATCACCGGAGCGTAACGACGTTATCGAAAAGTACAGGTGTAATCTACAACGATGTTCGCTTGTCCCGGTACCGTTCCGTTAATCGCCGCCGCGTTCGCTTTTCCTTTATTTTCACTCGGATAAAGTCTCGATAGGTGCATCTCCTAGCTGGTCGCGAACACCGTGGAATTTAGTTGGATCGGGATGACGGAGAAGACGGGCACGTGACACGCACAGGTCGTGCAGCCGTGACCAGGAGCCGGCCGTGACTGGGTGTTTGATGGGGCTATAAAAGCCTCATGTGAAAGGACATTGTTTGGCTCAGCTGCAAACCAACGCAGCTTCCATCCCGTGGTTCGGGGGGATCCTGTCGAAAGGTGCATCTGAATCAACGGTTGATTAGGAAATTAAGTGGCTCATTCTTCTCGCACGCGTGCGTAGATCGTGATCGAACGATACCGCTTGGATTTGCCTAATCGTTCTCCGATCTCCACCTCCTCCCCGACAACTAACCTACGGCAATCCCGATTTTCATTTATCCCCGCCGATCAATTGTTTCGCGCAACTATCCAGCATTCAGCGTACTCTGCTCGTTCTCCGTATGCAAACTTTCACGGAGTTGATAATAATTTACGCGCGTAAGTACGTGACTTAACGCACGGTCATCGTTTCTCAGCAGACAATAGTCCGCCTCGGCTCGGATTTTAACCGTCGGACAAACGGGAAAATTGAAAAATATCTTCGAACCCTAATGAGCCGCTTAATCTCTGGTCGTCGCGCTCGCAGTTACGTAGCTTACAGGTATCTTTACTAATAATACCTAGTCGGATCGACGATTCGGCCAGTTACGTTGCTCCGAGTTAATACGTCGATCTTTATCTAATTCTGCTAGACATACTTTTAGAGTCATTACGGCAATTTGGTTGGCTCGGTAAGAACCGAGCTGGTTACTCGCGATAAACCATCGGTACTTACCGCTTAACCTTTCCCGAATGCTGCATTTAGGCTGCATTAACATTTTGCAAACAAACGTTTCTACGAGCAGACTGGTTAAAAGCACATTCTATTCTCATTTCCGTGTCACTTTCGCGAAACGAATGAACGCGAGGGAAGTAAAGATTATCGAGATTATAAGGTATCGGTTAGTAGGAAGAAAGGAGAACCAGAAGAAGGGTAGGATTCCTTCTTGGTGGACCATCTCTATGGGTGAAGTGATTCATCTAGGGTGAATGGTGCCGGACCAGGGAATGACACGAGTGTTCACAAGCTGCACCATCCCTTCCACCAACCCCTCTCCTGGTCCCTCGAAACTCGAGCACGAGTTGCGGCAAGTGTTTTCCGAGGTTCTACTGCAACCCCGCGCATAGCGAACCTCTAAGCATGGCCACATTTTCCAAAATTATTCTTTCTAATTTATTAATCGGTATTCCTTCTTTCTTTAACTATATCAGCTATCGCGAAGCTCGACACGCGCGAAATTTCTTCTTTTCTTCTTTTTTAATTCTTTTAAAGAGAGAGAGAGAGAGAAAAAGAGAGAGTGTAAAATGCGTCGGACGTAAAAATTTCTCATTTCGCCGATAACGTTTCGATCGGTTAGTCCGTCTCGATAAATTCTAGTTTTTGCCCTTATCCGAATTTGGGGTTCCACCCTCTCGTTGTCTCTTTCTAAAATCAGGGTGCATTGAAAGAACCGCGAGCCAGCCAGCGAGCAAGTGTTCCTCCGTGACCAATGGGCCCTTGCACGCATGTGCGCGCTTCCCAATGCGATATTAATATCGCGATTATCATCTACGTATTATCGCCCGTCCCCCGTCCGATGCCTCTGCGATGCTCAAAATAAGCCAGTAAGGTACACACTCCCTCTCTTGCCCGTACGCGTATGCCGTTCCTCGCAATCACTCGTTTCGATAATATTTTCCTTAATAAAGAGACTTTGCGATAAGTCGGAGATAATGGTTCGAGGGTTTCACGCGTTCGCAGCGTTACCCACCTTTGCATCTCGCTCTTTCACGCCTCCGTGTCCCCTGATCAAATTTCAATTACCACTTCCTCGGGTGTATTATTTTTCTCCTAATTTCCCTTGGAAGCTTCTATATTATTCGATCGTTATGTCGCAAGTGTTTATGCATAAATTTCAATGCCCCAGAGGGACATGCGCGAGTGTTCGGGCTTTAGGTTTTAAGTAGCACCGAAAGCAACGATCGTGGACCCCTTCGACACGCAGAGACGTAACAAATCTTATTGTTCGATGCCCTTTTACGAGATTCTATATAACCTAACCACGTTGAAGCTGCAGGGCGAAGGCTGAATTATGGTTGGTTCTGCGGGGAGGTGACCATAAAGGTGATTCGTCTCGGTTCTGCAAGTGTCAAAAGTATCCGCCTAATATCTCTCCCAACGAGACACTGGCTCATGCGTTGTTAATACTTTCCAGAAATCCAGTCGCAATTACCGATCGGTGATTGCTAACCGCGGGTTTAAACGAGAAGCATCGTTTAATTAATAACGAGTACACGCGATGGCACGCCACGACGAGCTGGAGGGAAAATTTTATTGCTTTGGTCGCGTGTCGTGGACATATTGCCCGTGCTACTCGATGCTGAGTGTGTCCTGTAACGCGACACGTGCCGGTCGAATACCCCGTAACGCCATTATACGGCATTCCACACCCCGTGCTCGGGTTCCTATTTAACCATTATATACCATTAGACGTTGTTTACTTGATTTTAACAGTCAATTCATCTCGACGAGTTACCGCAGGCAAATGCGCAAACTTCAATCTCGTCGTGGTACGCGAATTCTTCAACGATCAACGTGTCACCCGTGCTCGGAAGATTTGCTTACTCGTCGACGTTGATTAATACAGCTTCTCACCTCGAGGCTTTTACCTTAAAGTTTCGTTTCATTTTCACCATCGATTGACACGATTGCTTTTGCCACGAAGGTGTTCCGAGAATTGGCAGGCAGGAAGAATCGCGTAAAAATGCAGGTGGCACGGGTCACATGGTGAAATAACGTAGAATCCCCTATGTCCGATCAAACCCTACGGTGGTACTCCCTTCTTGAATCTCCCTAAAAACACGACTCACTTGGCACACAAGTTTTGTGCATATAATACGCACGGTATCGAGACGAATCCCTCCATCCCTCTCCTCTGCCGCGCTTAATTTAATCCAATACAATATGGCCCCCCTCCTCTCACCCTCAGTTTGTCGTTCATCGCCGAAAGGGATGCGCGGTTTAAGAGGGTGGGTGGCTTTTTAAAACTGTGCCGATCTCGATTCACCGTGAAACCTCATCCTATTATGATCGATCTAATCTTGATCGAGCCCGACAGGTTTTTATTTCCGCGGTCTACCGACGAGTCTTATCTCCTTCCGAGGGAACCAGATTCAATTCCTTTTTTAATCCTTCCATTCCTTTTCTTTTCTTCTCTTCCCTCGAATACGAATAAATCGTGCGTGTGTACGCGTGTAATACACGGCTATCGCGATATCATGGAAAAAGCAACTCGACTCGATCGTATACCTCGTAATTGCTACGAGTTTTTCAACGAATTTTCGTGTACCCTTTTGAAAGACAGGTAGGCACAGTCCTAATCTAATAAGTAGGAAGCCAAATCGCAAGGGACAGGTACCGAGAGGCGCCAGACATCGCTGTTAATCCCACTGTCGCCAGAACGCTTTCTTTTTCTTCCCTACTCGAGAACTTACTTTTTTTCCTTCGCTTCTATTTCTGTTTCTGTTTACTATCGCCGATAGTGTTTCGTTTTTTCTTTCTTTTTGCCTATAAAACGCCTTCGACCTTTCTTTCTCAATTATCTCTCGGTCCTGAGAATATTTTCGTCTATCCGATAAACCTTTACGATATATTCCGCATACGGATTTTATTTTTAATCGTACGAGGAAAGAGCCGGACTTGGCGTTGCATTCGAGCTTTTCTTGTAACACGATTTGGCCGTGTAATCTGGAATAACAGACGGAGGGAGAGGTAAAATTACGCTCGACGGTTTTAGCGACCTACGTATTTTCGACTTAACGATTTGTCTCCACAGCTGCTGCTTCCGCGTGTAAAAGATAAAAAGAAACTGGAGGACTACAAATATCTGGATTTCGATTTTTCCTAAATCGCGCGCGACAAGTTTGTGAAAGTTAGGCCGAGAGAAGGGAGAAGAGATTCGGATAAAAGTAATAGTAGAGACATTCCGTTTATTTGTATCACTTGCGATGCTTTCCATGAAAACTATTATCGTTACGAATCTTTCACGAAGCGGTTTTATCGCTTAGAAAGTTCTGCTCTGAATTTCAGTTCTTTCGATCGATTCGTTGCTCTTCCCCGAGTTGTCGGGACGAACCTGGAAAACGGCAATTATTAAATCGTCGTTCTCTCGAGTGTCCGGATCGATGGGTAAAAATAAAATCGTCGTCGAGTATGTAATACAGCGGAGGTCGGAAAATGGATAATTAGTTTCTGATGGATTTTTGTGGAACACGGTGGTTGTGGTAGTTGGTATTTGCGATGGGGATGGAAAACGCGGCGGTGACCTGTCATAGGGCGCAACCAGAGGAGATGGATTTGTTTCGCAGCTGTGTACACTGCTTAACGTAGAAGCCACTGGGATAGGGATTGGTCCGGTGCTGGTGAAGGTGTCCCTAAATCCGAAAGCTAACTATGATATGCTCGTTTCTCCGTTTCAAGATCAACGAGTGTTAAAGCCTCGGCAAACGAAGGATTCGACAATTGCCCGATCACGATTTCTCGTTACGTATTGAACGAACCCGGCGTCGGGAGGCCCGTCTTGTCGACTTTACGTACAAGAACGGCTGCTCGCTAAACAACGTCGAAATTCTCGATAGCGGGTGGTTGATAATTCACGAAATTTGCATCACTTCCTCCATCCTCTATGTGATCCATCGATGGTTTTCTTCTTCTCGAGGCATCGTACTCTTCCCCGAGTTTTCTGTACGTTTCCGCGCGGTCCTCCAAAATTTCTCTCACGATATCTGCGAAACGATACGTGACCGGACAAATTTATAACGAGCATGATATTATTTATGATCGGCTTAACGCAATAATTGAAATTTAAATCGCTGCGACGTTCTGGCACCAGGCCAAGATTTTGTCGACAATTGTACCTGATGCTTACGGTCATGCGAGGTAACAATGGGCAATATAGAACGCCTTCTTCCGCACAATTTCCCGAGGTCTTACCGAATAGAATCGTTACTAACGCTACGGGAATAGGCACGAGATATCTATTCTACGGTATTATTGACATCCCTATAAATCTCGAACCATATCGTGGTTTACGTAAAAATCGTTACGTAAAACTATCGGAAGCTAAAAGCTGTGGTGCTTTTGAAACCGTTCTAATTGACCGAATATAACGTAACGCGATTAATAGCGTCAGACCGGTGATATTTACCCATAAGTAATTCTCTGCTCTCGATCATGCAGCTCATTTCTTTCTTAACTTCTTTCATCAACCATGGCATGAAACCTTCCTCGACATCTGCGAATATAAACGTCGGTGATCTTTAAGACTTGCGTTCAGATTTAAGTAGCATGGAAAAACGAGATAGAACGAGAAGACGAGTGTCTTTTTCTTTGGTTATCGGTTAAAGGACGTAAATAAATAAAAATTAATAAACCTTTCTGACTAACTAATTCACAAAAAGTAGCAGTGTTCTTGCGTGTTCACGAACCAGCCTTGATCTCGTCCAACAGGAACCCGGACATTTTCAATCCTTCGAGAACCGCTGGAAGAAGTTCGGCTATATATCCAGTTAAAAGAGTGGTCGCTGCGACTCGTTCTTCCGTCTCCTTTCGAGCCATCATCGCATCCTCGTATTGTCTTAATCGTTGATCCTATCCAACATTTCCCATATTCGGACAACGATCCTACTACTACCACCTTCTTAGTCGGACAATGTGCTCTACGAACCTTTTCTTCTCTCATTCTCCTTTCCTGTTCCTCCAGCCTTCGCGCTTCGGCTGTTTCCGCGGCGCGTAGTTCCAGGAACTTCCTTTGCTGTTCCTTCAGGGCGGCGATCTCTTCCTCTTCGAGAACCTCTATCAATGCCTGCTCCATTGTTTTTCCAACCAGCACCTCCAGTATAGGTTGCACTTCGAAGTCGAAGTCGAAGAGCTAAAAGCAAGGTGGTATCCTCGAAAGAAGAGTTCCATCGAAAATCGACAATCTTTTCAAATCGACAAAATTTTCTCCAACTTACGTCGCCAGGCTCGATTTGCGTGCTGACGTCTTCGCCGACCTTTTTCGGGCAATACGGCGGTGTCGGTGGCCTGTCCAAGAAATAGTCGGTCTGTGTCGCGACATTGGTCTCGTCCGGTTTCTCCAACAGCTGTCAAGCATAATTTATGCTAGGAAAACGGGGAAATTGTCGGGGAAATCGTCAGGGAGGATAGGAAAACGTTGCCTACCTCTTCGAGGTAAACCTCGGTTTGCACCGGTTCGTGTTTGCGACCAGGAACCGCCGGTGGTGAACCTGCTCTAGCGACCAAAGCTTTAGTGGCCAGTGCTTGAGCTCGTTTTCTCGCCAAATTCCTCCTTCTTGCTTCTGCTTGCCTAGCTGTTATCGATTCTTCTCCATCGATCTGAGGCAAAGGTGCAATTATTTTTCCATACGCGTTGCACGAGTGTCGAGCATCGAGAGATTACGTTCGATTCGTTACTCACAAGGATAGGAGGAGTGGCATACGTGCTTCCCCGGACAACGCGGCGGTCAAACATAATATTCCCAAAAGGAATCGGTTGATCGCTGTAAAGGGAGGAAAGGAAGGTACCTTACATATTCCGTGAGGTAAGTTTGGAAATCTTGGGCAAGCGTCGATGAATTATATATCAGGGTGTATTTGAAATTGTACACACACGTACGTAGAACACTACGAGCGTATATAAAAACGGACTTACAGTCCGAGTGCACGCAATCGCACTCGGTAATTGTCAGAAACTTTTCCATACACGCGACAAAACGATTTATAATCTTTCCGTTCCTCTCTCTCTTTCTCTCTCTCTCTCTCCCTCTCTCTCTCTCTCCCTCTCTCTCTCTTTCTCCCTTTTTTAAAGATCCCTCTCGATTTGTATTACGCGCGAAAAAACGCAGCGAATAAGTTTCCCAAAATTTTGGCAAACTTACGTCGCGTCGTTTCTCTTCGCGAGCTTCACTTTGTCGTCCAAGGTCGTCGTAGCAGCCATGGTCGTCGCGTTCATCATTCCGAGGGTGAAATCGACGGTGGCCTTGAGGGCAGTCGGGCACCTTGCAATGTGGCTGCTATGACGTACTTCCGGCTTCTTAGCTAACGACGCGAGCGTTTTAAACTTTGAGCGTAGTGGGCAGTTATCGATGTCATCGTTGTCGTTGCTGTTCGTCGTGATACCGAGGAGGCTCGCCACTTCCGGCGGCGGTAGCAAAAATTCCCCGGTTTTCACAGTGGTGATGAACGGTTTCTTCCGCGCCGCATGTGTCTTCTTCGCGCCTTTGCGTTGCTCCTCCTTCTCTTTCTCCTGCTCCTGCAGCTTCTTCAACTTCGCGTTTAGAACTTCGTTGAAGTCTTCGGTGGACAAGGTTATGCTAGGTTTGATTGTCGGTACCTTGTCCGCCGATCGTGCGCTGTCTTGACTTCTGCTTCGTGTTTCTCGTTTCAAAGGATTCACCTGATTCGACTGCAAATTCGCCTGGATCAGATGATCGTTCGATCTGCTGATCCGTTTCCGATCGCACAGGTTATTCTTCGCGTTCTCCAAACGATCGGTTTCCGATCGACTGGTCTCGCTGCTGTTATTCAGCCGAAGAAGCGGCAGATTGGTGTCCAGTCCATCCTTCTGCAGAATGGTGAACGCTGGAGGATTCTTTTTCTCGAGGTCGAAAAGGTCACCATTGAGAGTTGGCGGCAACGAGGAAATTTCAGCTGGCATATTGTCGGCTACTTCAGTAGGTTCCGCGATGAATTTTACCCCACATTTTTCCGTCACAGAACGCACTGTAAAAGTTTCAGTATTTTCTTCCCTTTCTCCCTTGCTTTACACTTCTTTTCCCTCCTTTCTGTCCTTGCTTTTTCCCTCTTGTTTCCCTTTTTTTCAGACCGCTGGCAAGTCGGAACCGATAATTTCGTTCTAAGAAGACAGATGGAGAAGAAAGACGACGAGAGCGCTCGCACGGTGGTCACGACATTACTAGCAGTCCCGTAAATGCACGAGCGAGTTCACAGACTGGACAATGTCCTTAGAATCGACCGACATACACCGTAGACATGCTACACGTATATTTTTACCCAGCGGCCACTCAATAACGTTGACCATCGTGAACTTTGCGCATGCCTAAGTCATGCTAAAGGGGTTCGAAATCGGTGGTAACTATGACCACGTATGTCCGTCGGTGTTTTCCACAGCTCCGACTAGTATTTGTCCGCAACCTCGCCACTCCATTCGCCAACATTTTCAAGGTGAATAAGGATGCGATGGAACGCGAAGTAAGAACCTCTTCCGTTCACCTTTCCCTTGCCATCCTATGCGTTTCTTCACTGAGATTAACGCTTTCGTTCTAACCGCGTGGTTATTTAGCTTTTCGCCTACGTTCCTTCCATTTCAGTCACGCTGTTTCGTACGATCGATTATCGACGTTATTGCGTCATCTTTGTTTTATCGTACCGCAAAAATCCCGAAAGGTTTGTTACGAGGCCGAACTAAGATCGTGGCACTTCTACAGTGGATTAGCATACTGCGGTTATCCTTCAAGAGTAACACCCTTCGATTAGTGGTACAACTATTAGCGTGTAGCGGCCACGTGTTTTTCCTTCTCTTTTTCGAATGATAAAAACTTGCGTGTCGCAGATATACTTAGATTTTGTATTCGATATCTCCATTACGGCGTTCTGGGTCTCCTATGTTGTGCAGAAATCACGCAGTTACGCTTGTCCCGGCTATTTCCACCTGGATTGTGCTTTGAAATTGATTAGCCAAACCTAAGAACGATCAGCTATAATAACAATGAACATTGACGATTGTAACGTTAGTTTTGCTTTACATTGTACATGAAATACGAGAGAAATTTTCGGGGATTAAAATAACTCGAGAGGATAAGATTTATAAATGAAAAGAGGAGAAAGAAGGACGATTTGTTTTCATCACCGCTTGTCCATGATATTTCAATGATTTTCTAATCGACTTTTCGAAATTTTATGGGAACTTACGTGGGTGGATTCCTATATTTCTTCTGAATATGCAAAATTGCTCTTGGACTCTTGACGAAAGTGTACATCTCCCTTTTATCCCCGTTCCTGGACGGTATATTATAGGAATGAAGTCCACGATTGCACGTTCGGCATGTATCCGTTCTGGTTGTCATCTTGCCTTCGATCGTTTTACTTTGATAAATGATTACTACGTTACAATTGCGCTTTTAGCACGAAAATCTAGGCCGAAATCGTTGCTGTAGGTTGATCACAAATTCAGGGAGGTTTCAAAGACAGTTTGCTTCTAAAGCAGCGTTGTCAGGGAAACGTAAACAGAAAGGGTATCTGTCATGGCTATATCGATGTAACTTTTACAATTTGCTAACCAATAAGGATTCATTATTAATTAACTAAATGCACGACTTGAAACGATTATTTGTAAGTATCGTAGTCTACGATATATCGTATTGCTTTTATGAAAAAACGTAACGTTCAAAGTTGTTTAGAAAAAGATGGGTGAAATTTTGCACGCACAATTGAAGCATTGATTGGCACTTTTTTCATTCGTCGTATTATGAAGATTATTTACATAGTAAAGTGAAAAATTAAAGCGTTTAATATAGATCGGAGTGAATATTTTACGGGAATTTACGGAAATTTAATACTCTGTTATAGGCTAAGGATGTATTAACAAAAAAGTCCAAAATTTTTATTTTGTTGCGCGATTTTTATTTTTGTATATTTGTATATGTCAAGAATATGTATGTATATACGTATATACACTTGGAGCGACAAACGTAGTAATAAAATTTATACCTAATGTATATTAATTCATTCTGGAAAGAAAGTGTATTCGCGAGATATAACGTGTATCTGTATTTATTAATAATAACAATTTATTATTTTTATTCTCATCATTAATACGATAATTAATTATTCGATATTAAATCACGTACGCATTAGCGATTAATAAAAAAGGCACCTGTTTTACCCTATCGATAAGTAAAATACGACATTGATTATCATTATATGGGAGTTTGTGCCACGAGAACTACAATACCGACTACGAAGGGAATGAAAAGCTCAAAGAATAAATATTAAAAATAGATATGTATATCAATTTTCTAAAATCTTTATTCTGTATGATTTACTCTGTAGGCTTGTTTGAAGAAAAAACCGTGAAACGAAATTGTCGAAACAGTTATCATTTCTCTAACTTACCTTTGTACGTACAGCGCGTGCATGAAACTTAGCCTAGGAATCTATCTTAGAACTACTTTGGTCTAAACGCAGGCATCCGTGTCATCTAACGATGTCTTGAAAACCTTGAAAATCTCAAAAGAATATATATATAAACCCGAAATGAAACAGTTTAGCAAGAGGAAAGGAAAGAAACGAACAACACCAACGATGTGGCATTTCAATATTATACGATATATTCGAATTCTCAAATAAAAATAATTAGAAGCGAAAAAATAAAATCTATCGCCTAAAAATAAAAAAAAGATTAATACCTGAGAATAAAATAAAAATTATTAGTAAATTGTTTAAAGGTGTGGGGTGTGGGTGGTGTGGTTGATTTCACTGTATACATTCAATATGTATCTAGATAATTCACCGCTATATATTTCTTAGAACATTTGATCGGTGTAGTTTGTTGACCGTCGATGTTCTAGCAAGTTTAAATTTTCGGTCTGTCGCGCGTTGAAAAAGAGTGGGGACGGGACGCTGGCCTCTGGACCAATCGGCGAGCTGCTAGAGGAAACTACAGCGCGGGGGGTTAGTCTACAGAGAAGACTCGTGGTGTCAGCATGTCCTACGTTGTTTTACGTGCGTAATCACCCGCGTCTATTGCGCAATACCCTTATTCCCTTTCTATTCTCGCTTATACACTTGTGTAAGCTTTCTTTCATCAATACGTGATTATTTAATAACTTTTCGAACGTTATTATAGCAAAACTAATTAGTCTTTTAAGCCTTCTTGGGTTTTACGTTTTTGAACTTGACCGTTGAAATCACCGGTAGTTTGAATTATTAGTATAAGACGAAGTTTAAATATGATTGTGCAATTTTAACATAATTAGTTACGTTTTATATATCTATTTGAAATATTTAATTTCTTTTTGCACAGATGATCAGACGGTTTCAAGGATCACGTAGAACGCATTGGACTCCAACGGACGCATTGGAGAACACAACATGGACGCCATGTTGATTCGTTGTTCAAATCTGTAAAACTTTCGCGATTACGTGGTAATGTCGAAATTATTACAAGCAAGTCAGGCATAATATACGTTTGTAAGTAGTTTTATCTACTAAAACATAGGTAATTTATTTGATAAATCATTTTATGATACGTAATTAATATTTGATTTTTGAATTTAAAGTAAATTCATTGGATGTTGTTATATTTGAATAAAACATTGAAATAAGTCACGTTTTACTGTATTTCGGTCGCAAATATTTTATAAAATCGAAATAATATGGCTTTCAACAATAAGTTTTATTATTTCGAAGTAAGCTAGAAACGGTTATTGCGCAGTACGATTAAGCAGACATATTTCAAATTCTAATAACGAGTAGTCTCAATTTCTTTTATTCAGTCGTATTACCGTACAATATTTATAATATTCTACATTTATACATGTGCGTTTTAAATAGGTCTCTTCTTTCTTTTGTCGTTTTCGATCTTTACCATCGACGAAACGAATAACGGTTAGTTCATAACTTCATAAAAACAGTCGTACTTTTTTTTTAACGGACTTTCGATAGGAAGAACTGCCCACCCCCTCCCCCACTAATGTTCTTCTTCCAAGAAAATTTGTGGCCGCGTGCAATGAGACCGTAGAGTCAGTGTTTGTGTACGTATCGAGTTTCATCTTCCGAGCCCAGTAGCTGTGCTAATGTAAACAAACACACGCGACAGTAGAGTCAGTGTTTGTGCGACGATTGAATTTGCAGCGGACGCGTTAATAATCTTTTATTTTTCTTTCTTTTTATGCATTCTTTTTCTTTTAAATATTCGTTACCGGTATTAGTGTCAGTTCTACCCTGGAATGGATCCAACGGCGCTCTAGAAGTCAAGAATGTAAGTACATTTGTACATTGAAAATTAATCAATTTCAGTCATTTTAATTTGTTCTCGTAATTATTAATTATAATATTTGATTCTCTGTTACAGATTTTTACAGCTTCTGTTTCTCCATACATCCATTGAGTCTACCTTCATAGCAGTCTTTACGAGAACGACGGTCTTCACGACGTCGGTCTTCCCGATGACTTCTGGTCGGCAGTTGCAGCAAGATTCATCGCAGCATTGGTGAGTCGCATGCATTTTGATTCCTCCGGTCACTCAATCATGTCGTAGGACGAAAGGTCCGAATCGACACGGGTGATTGGTTGTATTACGTAGAATTTTTGCCGAGCATAGTGACCGCGGGTATTTATTATACCCGTGACAAAAGGTATCGTGTATTTTATTTATTAATTCAGGATAGGTTTTCTCGCACAGCGCGTTTTTGAATAATAATAATAAAAATAGAAATAGATAGTTGATAGAATATTGCCATACGTAATACTGGTAACATAAATAGTACAGTATAACGAATTAGTTTGCTATAGAATAAATATTGAAATAAATATTTGAATATGATCGAATATTTTGTAGTGCAGAAGTCGAATGCCCTTCGACTTCGTTACTACGATAATTATAATTATAACACGGTAACAATAATTATATATTTTGTTATTGTTGTTTTAATAAATAAACGTAAATTTTATTTCTTGTTTTTTGGTAATAGAATTTGAAATAAATTAATATTAGAGTCAATTTTCCTTCNCGTTACTATGATAATTATAACACAGTAACAATGATTTGATATTTTATCATTGTTCTAATAAATAAACGAAAATTTTATTTCTTGTTTTTTGGTAATGGAATTTGAAATAAATTAATATTAGAGTCAATTTTCCTTCGTTCGAAAATGTTTCGAATATTATGTGCAAGAAAACATTTCGCGACAGATAAATTTCGGAGTCAAAGCAACAAATTTGAACTCTATTTTCGTGTTTTCGAAAATGTGCTTTGACGAAGAAATCATCTGAGGTTATGTTTATTGATTATTAAATTAGAGTCAATTAGAGTCAATTAGAGTCATTACATAGAGTTTTTATCTTTGCTTTCACGAATAAATTCCTTATATGTTATCAATATTTTCTTTCGATATTCAAATTTCAATAACTTGTTAATTTTTTAAAGTAAAGACATTGTAGATAAATCGAAGTATTAAAAAATGAAAGAACGTCAGCCCGTTAGATAAATAGTATATATACTAATCACGCTTTTAGATGAGGATTTTCAGGTTTAACCCTTTCCGTGTTCATTGCCAGGATTTCACTCACGTGCCCCGGTGCTACTTGGGTGGGTGAAAGGCAATGGGCATGATGACCATAGTTGATAAGCTCATCATTTTTTCGGCGGCTGACGATGAGTTAGGGTATCGTGCACGACGTATTTTTCACACGCGTGTGTGGTTAGGTCGTGGAATTACGTCGTTCGTATAATAGCTTTCCTCACTTTCGCGAATACGTATATTTACGAATTTACGTTTTTAATTTTTTTGAAAATTCGTAAATATCAATTTCAATAGAAGAACATAATCTGCCATTAAATAAACCAGATTATGCATAGTACAAAGACGGTAATGTTACTAATTTTCGTACTCGTTCGATTGCGAATTTCTTTTTTCGAGAATCGATATACGCGATTTACGCAAAGGTCTCTAGCCGTTGTCAGCCGATTTCAGTAAACGGTACGTAAAAGTTAGAGTATGAAAGTAGTATGATGTGGCACTCGGGTGTCGGAGGTGTCCCGGGACGGCCTCTCTAGTGTAGGACCTTGCACCCGGGTGTTTGCGTGAGAACCGTGGAGTGTGGTGTGTTTGAATGCTTGATTTTGCCATTTTTAAATATAGGGTTAGCTAGGTAGGTAGTATACTTTCTGGTATGCGTGTTAATTGTAAGTAGGTAGGGCCGAGCAGGTTGGCACAGTCTCTGATCGGGTAGGCGCGTTTTCGCCTGTCCAACCTGTTTCAGGAAATACAATTTGAATAGTCGAGGGTGAAGTTGGCACGATTGGGTGTTGCCATTCGTCACTGTCTTTACCTATAGACTTTTTCAAATTCGATGTCGCGGTCGCGGCCGCGGTCGCGAGGATAGGCTCCGAAACGAAACGTGTATACGCTCGAGATTTTGCAGATGGCACGAACAACGATCGCTGCGATCGTTTCGTTTGCGATTGGAAAATCTCGAGCCTAGATATAAGTTTCAGCTTCAGAAGAGAGAAGAAGAGGTTGCCCGACAAACTGTCACCAAGAGGGCGGCCTAGGAATGATCTCCCATCTAAACGATGGGATATCATTCTTGTTACTACTTTGTCACTATGCTCTTATTAACTTGCGTGCATGCAATAGTAGTAGTAGTTTGTTTACTGATCATCCCGTTTTGGGCAAATCGCGATTTTTGTAATTAGAGTTGCGAGAAATTGAATCCGGCTTGAATTAGTGTTGCGATAAAATAATGATCGCGTTTGGTTTAGCGTTGCGAATCGTAAGATCGCGATTATTTTTCATGTTTATTTATACGAATTATTATACTTTCATAATTAGCGTTGCGTTGAAATATGATCGCGTTTTTCCAAGTAGCGTCGCGAATACGTAATCCCAAAGTACTTCCACTGGGACTGTGGAAGTTCAGTCCTGTTCCTGAGAAGAGAGTCACCTGTTGCAGCTATAAAGCTGCACGTACGTGATTCTAGGCATCAGCAGCATAGTAGACCATGGCTGTCCATCATTTTTCGCTATTAGCGTTGCGTATCCTTCCATATGGGTGCATAAATTAGCATTTACTAGTGTTGCATTCGTAATTAATACATCTTATTATGATCGTTTTCGGGAGTTATCTATTCTTTTTGTATTTTTTTTTCTTTTCTTTTTTAATAACTTTTTACGAGTGGTAAATTCGTTTTTATAGCAAATATCTCGAAGCACTCTTCGCGTTTGATTTTGTACATTTTTTATATTATCGATAGTTTTTAATAAATTAGCATTGCGAAATTTGGAATGATATTTCACTCACGGTTTGTTACCCGGTCACTCGGTTACAAAATAAATTACAAAATGAATTGCAAGAAGGAATACGGCATATAATGCAAAATATATTCCAAGTAAAATGTAAAATAATTTACCAACTAAATCAGAAAGTAAACGAAGAATGTTTCATTTGGAAGAAAAGGAGGGAATGAAGCTACTGACACTGCATCGTTGTACAAACGTTATACTACTTTTAGATCAGACTCTATACTTCTTTCCTAATTTTAGTCTAATGCCACTTTGAAAAATGATTCCAAGTGGCCGCCGTTTCTGTTTAAAGGGCATTACAATCGGTTTCGCGTCTTTAGGTCGGCAAGGTAGTGAAAACTGAGCTACGAGGGTTACGTAATGTTAGCTCAATCGCATACTTCGCCTGTACCCCTGTGATCTGCGTATTTCATCGATAAAGTTGCGAGTGATATTTTTCTTTGCGACAATCGTCATTGCAGAGCACGCGTTACCGACTTCCAATTAACGATGTTAGTTTATACCGATCGGTAACGTTGCTATCTGTTGTAGAAACAGGGGACAGAGTTGCTGCATACATGAGATACCGGTTCCATAGCATTAGCAAACTTTCACCCCGTTTCTTTCTTTATTATCAAAAGATACGACTGCTGTTATCGCTAAAAAACAGATGACAGTAACAATTTGAATAATTGCTCGCTTACGCGCGTAGATCTCCTTTACAGATTTCTACAAGCACGTATCTAGTGACGGTAACGATAGATATTCTATCTTATCGACTTTTGTCAGTGCTTCTCGAAAACACTACCAGAACTGCTAGTGTCGCATATTTCTCAGATTTATCAATGGAACAGAATTAAATTTCGGTCGCGAATATTCGAACGATAGAGGAGAAAGAGACACTTCTGCGAAAAGCAAAATGTAAATCGGGTAAATCGGGTAATTCGTGATTGGACCATAGGAATGTTCGATAGCGGAAGAGTTAGTATTTTTCTATTACACGATTGGGACACGATTTATACGGGAGGGTATAATTTGGAATCGTAGCGATGTTGAAGGATGAGAGGCGAATATTTCGGACGCTTGGAAAGTAAAGGTCGAAACAGTTGGAAAAGTGTATTATATTCGTCTGGTTTGGTTTTGGATGTTTGCACTGGATGGGTGGGTGGGAAATACGCGTCCTTCCCGATTCGGTCGAAAGGAGGAAGAAGAATGCATCGAGATAGATTCGAATGAAAAAAGAAAAAGGAGGAAGAAAGAGAAATAGAGAAGCAGAATGACGAGGGGGAGGAGGCGGGTAAGAAGGGCGAGAGGGTTGCGAAGAGGAGGGAGAGAGAGAGAGAGAGAGAGGAAAGGCGTAGGAGGAGGTTTAACGAAGGAGGAGGGAGGAGGAAGAGGGCAAAGATTTTGGCACCCTGCTGAGTCCCCTAATTGCCTCGCCATCCTTCCCTCGAAACGTCCAGCACGCCCTTGAACCCTCTCCTCGGTCCAGCTAACGTCCTAAAAGCCTACCGAGACCCGTACCTCTCCTCTCCGTTCCTCTCCGTTCTTCTCCTATCCTTTCGGTCAGTGCGATCTTTCTCTTTCTCCTCGTCTACCACACCTTTCTCCTCATCCAGGACGCTGAATAAGCAACATCATCTATCACACTGCGCGAAACGATATATTTGTTTTCGCCGGACCTGTTTAATTATTTACATCCAGCCCCCAAGTGGAACCGTTCAGTTTGCTTTGCTCCTCCCGTCGGCTTTGTCCCGCTTTTTCGTTGTTCGTTGTTCGTATGGCGCTCGGTACCGTTTCATTCCCCGATTCTTGGCTTTTCCGCAGAAGAATCCGCGCCGGATCATTCACAGACGGATGATTGTCGCGTGATCTCGCGCGACTCGGTGATCGCAGTTCACTTCTCTTTGTTCGTTTTTCCAATTCGCAAACGAAACGAGTTACAGACGAGTCGTATACCTTGTCGGTGCATACCGATCGGTTAACGATCGAATGGCGAATTTGTTGCTAAACGATCGATCGGAGGAAGAGAAGAAAGTGGAAAATGTCCGGAGGAAAGATGGCGAGAGGCGGAGGGGTAGGAGGTGGTAAGGAAGGGCAATTATCGCGGTGGAATGCCCGTTCTGGAATCCGTGATGAAATTCGATCTCGCTATTGGAACCACCAGATAATGACTAGGAAGTCTGGGGGCGTGGTAATGAGGGCTGGGTCCGAGCAACTTGCTCGATTCTCTCGGCGTCTCTCCTCTCTCTATTTCGCGTTCCAGCACGGTGCCGGGCCCCATGCCCGGACCAGGGCAACTTTTCTAGTCGGTCTCCGTCTCGGTCTCTATGCTCCATGATAAATTACACTCGAGATATCGGCACCTCCTCCTGTCCATTTGCCAGGGGTTTGTTCGCGTTGCATCGCTAAAGACACCCTTCCTGGTCAACTACGATGTTTCCTAGCCAACCTCCAAGGTCGCTTCGTCTTCCTTGACGGTTTCATCCAATCGGAAGTATCTCGCGGCTATCGTTCCTAGTTATCCGACGAGAAATTTCATCGCGTTTCCTCGGAACATAGAAAGAATGGAAATATCGATTGGAGATGGTCGGTGAGGTTTCGGTGAGGTTGAGGTTGATAATTCACCGCGACGCGGATGTTTGGTTGCGTTGAAAAGGATCCCTCTGTTTATTCTACGCGAGCCGTCCTCGTGGTTTCCTGGATGGTTGGAAAGGAGAGAGAGAGAGAGAGAGAGGGAGAGAGAGTGAGTGAGGAAAGGAGAGAGGCAAAGGGAAGAAGATGGAGGAGAAAGTATCTCGTAGCCGGGTAACGCCGCGTGGTCTTGGACGCGTTCGCCACCCGAGAGGCTGGTTTACACCAGTCGCAGTCGAGGCAACAGCTTCTCACCCGTTCGCCACCTTTGTCTCAGCCTCTATTCTCCGTCTCGTTTTTCCACCGGTCCTTCTTCTCCCGGTTCTCTCTTTGCTTTTGCTCTGTTTGCCGAGCGGACAGTGCGCGCAAACATCGCATTCTTCGGAGACAGGAGGTCGCGCGACCGCAACTCGAATTTGGAACAAGGCCGATCTAATGCGCGGACAATGTTAACTGATGAGCAGAGCTGGACCCGTTGCAAGAACAATGCAGTCCGGGGAAAACAGAGGAGAAAAAACAATGGGCTCCCATTAGCATCTACCTGAGTTGCTCGGTTCTCTTCTTCTCTCTGTGGCCCCCTTTTTCTCTGTTCTCTCCATCCTCGATCCTCTTCCTTCTCCTCCCTTCTTCCATCTTCTTCCGAAACCAGCAACTCTATTTCCGTGAAATCGCTCCGGCCGCTCGTTTCACGGTTTCGCCGGGCTAAATCTATCGCGTTTTCCCACCCTTTTCCACTTTTTCCGCTTTTTCCACTTTTTCCACGGTTACGCTGTCAATGGAACAAACTTTCCACGTTTTCGCCTTTAATTCCCCGTCTTTACGTTTCTCTGCGACCGGGCCGGCTCTATCCGAGTGGTTTCGTTGGGAATTCTGCTGGAAGGATCTGGAGGGGCTGTTTGCCTGGCGCCAGTGAAATATCGTTCGGCCGCAGGTGGAATATCCCTCGGAGAGCCGATAGATCGTTTTCGAAAATTTTCACTCAGCTCTTGCCGTTCCAGCCGTCTCCCCTCCCGTTCGTTGGAGCTGTTTTACGAGAATGCAGGCTCGTTCAGTGGACTCTACGGCTCTACGGCTCTACGGCTCTACGGCTCTCTACAGAGGGAGTAAATTCGAAAAGAATTTAGCACGAGAAAAGAAGAACCTTACTTCCCGTTGAATCGATTGATTCGATGGACACGGAATGGAATGGAAATAGTTGGGAAGTTTGAAAATTTCGTCTAGACGGCAGGGGGCTTGTCGTTGGGTATGATCGAAAGACACCGTGAAGGTGCGACTAAGCGTCGTCGTCGTCGTCGTCGTCGTCGTCGTCGTCGTCGATGTTGGAACACGCTCGTAAGATGGTTTTTCTCTCGCGGCGGCACGCCGGGGCGGACGACGGGACTTTTTCGCTGTGGAACATGACGTTGCGTTCCTCCTGCGCAACGTGCTGGTTGGACGACGAATTACCTAGAACCGTGTATACGCGTTCGGCTGGATGGAGGAAACTCGAGGCTAACGGGACAGAGGGAAAACTGCGCGGAACGGGGGGTCGGGGAGAAAAAAAACCGCAAGACCCGCGGTAGAAAGTCCTCGATCGATTAACGAGGTCGTACAGGTTGTCGAACAACGGATTTCGTGGTAAACATTTATTCGTGGCGTTAGCTCGGCCGAAGAGGAGCCTAGGTTGCGAGATCTCGGAAGGGATCGAGAGTGCGTTGGTTGGTTTTTCGGGTCCAACGGGGCGAGTAAGTATCCTCGATGGTCGTGAGATAACGGAAGCAGAGCGTAGATCATGTAGCAGGTTCGCGATGGTGAGCAGATAGGTCGCGTCGCGTTTTGTTCTTTCGGCGATGAGAGCAAGGATCAGATAATCCTGCGGAGGGGCACGGACATAGTAGCAAGGCCGCAGGGGCACCGCTGTAAGGGAGGAAAAGAACATCCTGACTGGTCGTTCCGCACCAGTTCCTGGTACCGGAAAGCAAGAGCGTAACCTGTCATCGGTCAACCTGTTGCTGCTATTGCTGCCGCTCTTATCCGTTCGCAAGATTTCCTCCTCTGTCTCTGTTCCGAGATCAGGTAAAACGGGGCTACCCTTGGGTTACGCCTAGCCCGTGAAAAATGGAGTTTCGCTTCGAGGAGAAAGGTGAAAAACCGTCTACGGTCACGAACGCGAAACAGTTATAGGTCCTCTTGCGTTTTTCTTTCTTCTCCTTCCCGCCTCGAAACTTCAATTCCATTCGTCGTGGTTGTTTCGAGCGTGGTTTCCAGCGTGGTTTCGAACGTGGTTGCGAACGTTGTTCGCCACGCGCTCTCTCGTCGCTTTCTCCCGCGGCTGCTAGGAGGAATGGACGCGCGAGGAATGCTAAGGTGACGCGAGAACGAGGAGAGAAACTACGATCTAGCTGGGACGAAGCGGTCTGCCGATTTTACCGTATCGTATGGTAGACCCGCGCCGATCGATCTCGCGAGAGACGTCGACGAGTCGCGTCGCAACGACCGAGAACGGCCTGGTGCGAAATACGCGATGTAAATCGATCGGGGGACGAATATTCGAGCGATCGGGGACTGATCGGAGCGCGTTTGTCCTCTCTGGTGAATAAATAGAAGAGAGAGAGAGAGGGGGGGGGGATTTTTTGATCGAACGAGGTAACGGCCTGTGTTGTTGGACCAAGACGAAGAGCGGAGGTCGAAAAACAGAGAGGCGCCTCGATATCGTTCCGATCGCGAGAGATACATAAATGCATTAACTAAAACGTTGGCTACCATTTCTTCTGGACGTCTGGCGTCCCTTGGTTTTCCTGCTGGCCTGGTGAGACCTCTCGTTATCTGAACCGTGTCGTTGGAGGGATATCGAGCCGCGATTCGTCGATGGCTACCGTCGCCGCGTAGATAACGCCGAAATACATCCATTATTCAGTCATTTGCTCGCATATTAGTACCTATCGAAATGCGTGCCGGTCTTATCGGTTACGATGTATCGTCGCTGCCACCTTTACGTAAGGATACGATTTTACGCATACGATCGAAGGACGTTAACGGACGCGCCGCAGTCGCCATCTTTTTTCTCTCCTCTTCGTCATCGCGAAATGCCGCGCCTTCTTTGTACATAGGTCGCGCGAGTTGCGCTGAAACTAGCAATTCCCATCTTGAAATATTTCGTTTTTCCTTTTGCAACTGTCATGTTCACGACCGATTCCATCCGTTCGTTGGTTCGCTCGTCGATCTATCGACGCGTCCATCTAAAGTGCATCCGTTCGTGGAAAAGTCGTAGACAAAACACGCGGATACGATCGGTATACTTGTTCGATCGGATATCGGTAGAACGGATCTCTCGGCACGAGGCGAAGAACCCTCGAGTCTGAGCCGTGAAAAAATGGGCTTCATCGGGCCAGTTCCTCGCACGATGCCAACCAATCGCGTAACGAAGGTAAACTCGACGCGCTTCTTTCGTTCGTCAGGCAAAATTCTCTAGTAACGAAAATATTTATCGAAAAATATGGGAAAATGTTTGGAAAGCGCGTGGAAACGATAGCAGAGAAGAATATCTCTCGGAACGAAAAGGACGCGAGGAACTCGGACGAGAGAGAGAGAGAGAGAGAGAGAGAGAGAGAGCGGACACGGATGGAAAGGAGGTTGTAGAACGTGCTATGACCGGTTGGAAAATATAATATACAAAGCCGTGAGAGAGTCCACCTGCACGATGGGAGGACGTGACTGCATTCGTCGAGCAAAAGATTCCACCCTCGCGTCCGATGCGTTTCCCTTTTCGCGCCACCGTCTTCGTGGCCGAGACAGGCCCATAAATTGTCCACTTTAGCTATTTAAGCGATAGATCATGTTTTAAACAAAAGTCGGCGTGATCCGCGTCGGATGGCGAGAAAGAAAAAGCTAGGCGAGCGGGTACGAGCGGGTGCGAGCGGGTGCGAGGGGTCCAGGCGACGGGGAACGCCCTGAGTTTCACGCCAACCGCGGCATATACTGGACCACCCCATAAATCCTTCATCCGCCACGACTATGCCATCCTCGCGGCTGTTTTCTAATATTTTGATTTATGTCGCTTTCACCGGGCTAATTTGCCGGCCTTTATCCTTTATTTGCGCGTTTAGGGGTGAAATTTGTCCCTGGAGCTGGGGTCTCTGGGCTACAATGCCTAGTGCCAAGGATCGCTTTCCGGCGACTATTGTCGAACCTCTTGGCTCGCCGCGTTTTTGTCCAACCATGCCGAAGGAAACCACAGCCCGAGAAAACGGCCGGTTGCGAAACATCCCCGACGGGGATACCAAAATATTTTTCAAAGTCGCGGCTTGCTCGTTTTCACCGCGCCGCGCCGCAGACTGAGAGAAGAAGAGAATATCATGGGAAACGATTTTCGCGGTGCGTAGGACTCGGACTCGGGTTTCTCTCGGTCGATGCTGACTTTCAACCTCGTACGATGAAATCGCGTTTCGCGCGATTCCACGTAGTAGGTCCGAAGCGTAGGGGTGGCGAACGACATCCGCTTTTCGAGGGCGGATACTCGAATCATCGAGTCGGAACGACGAATCGTAAATTACGCGGCGGCACCGCCGCGGTTCCTCTTTCGTTCCGGACCCGTTATCCTCGAATTCAGGCATCGCGTGTGCGCGCATTACGGCCGTTGCGCCGGGAGGAAGGAAAAAGAAAAAAGGAGGACGGGTAGGAGAACCGGGGGTCGAAGAGATCTACCACGCTAAACTTCCTGGGGATCCACGTGGCCGTCCCATTGTGTCGCAACGATTCTAATGATTCGTTCTGATCCGGTCTGGCCCCTCTAGGGGGTTCTTTCCACGCGGTAGAATTCCGCGACCCGTCGTAACGATTCGATATCGGTACGTAAACCAGCATTTGGCAAAGATTTTTACAGCTATGTTTACCAGCGTTTGGCGTAACGTCCTTTCCAAAGGATACAACGCGATCGATTTTTCCTACGATCCTCTCGCGAAAGCGAAACGCGCGGTGGTTCCCGCGAGGAAAAGAAATACACGGAACTGTATCGCTGCGAACAACAAACACCCCACCCCCACTGTGCGAGTTTCTTTAGGGTGATTAGGGTGACTATTTCGAGGGGATGACTGGACGGTACCGGATCATCCGCGAACGAGTAATGGCTCGGTAATATGACGGGGATGAAACACGCGGCAACCGGAAACCATTCAATCCGGAGACGTCTCTTTTGGCTCTTCCACCCTAACTATTAATTCGTCGTTCGGTAAGCGTAGCAGGCGTCCTCGCCTCTCGCCAATCCAACTAAGCGGCACTGTCCTTCTTTTAAAAAGGTTCTTAAATAGCAGCCATCTGTCCGTGAACGCCATTGTACCGAAAACATTCTCCTCGGACGTATCGCTCGCAGCGTTTCTTCTGGAAGCTGGTTAACCGGTTGGTTCGCGGTCGGAATAGAATAGAATCGCGGTGACATCTCGGTGGCATCTGCTCGATAAGCGACAATCGCGATGACAGCCGGGTACGGTTGGAAAACGGAGCAGGCGAATATCGTTTGGCAAAGTACCGAGGTTCGATTAAACGCGTTCTCGCGTTTTCTAACCGAAGGGGAAAGAGCCCACGGTCATGACGCGCATGGGAATGTTTGACGCGAACCGTTGTCCATCGGAGAAGGATTAATTTCACGGTCGATGATTTTTCCTTTTTTTTCTCCGTTGAACGATCGCGACGCCCAAGAAGAAACTCCTATTTGGATTCGTCAGCATTCCGGGCCCGTCACGAAGAATGGGCCGTCGTTTATCAGCAGGGCGTGGGTGTGCAGCCGGGCCGTAATAAATTATTTAATTAGTGCGGTATTTAATCAACGTTCTAGTCGCACCGGCAGGGTCCCGGGATGTCGGGCGTCGGGCGTCGAGCGTCGCGCGTCGCCCGCGCTTTTACGTCGATCGATTCGATCTACTCGCGGAGGGAGGTTCGCTGGTTGCGCAACGGTATTAGAGAGTTGGTTAGAAGAAAAGGTGGAAACGGCGAGAGAGAGAAAGAAGGGGGAGGATAGGAGTGGCGCGAGTCCCGAATGTAGCAGGAATATCGGGATAATGCATTGGGGTCCAGACAGGCCTTGTTTATAATGGGTTGAACAAGGGTGCTAGAAGCCAGTGGGGGCTCTGGCCCCCCTAAGGCGCGGGTCTTATGGGGCCCCATAGGGACCGGCGGTGTTAACCGGCGGGCAGTCTCACTGCGGTCGGTGTTTGCTCATGAGCCGCGCGTGGTATTTAGGGATAACAAGAGGGCCACTTCATCATCCACAGGAACGACGACCCCACGATTCCTTTCTTTCTCTCCGCTGCTACAGTCTCTCTTTCCTCCTCCGCTGCTCTATCGTTTCCTTCGATTCTCTACTCTCTCTCTCTCTCTCTCTCTCTCTCTCTCTCTCTCTCTCTCCTTCTCTCACCGTGGTGTCGTTTTCGAGTTTGCCGCACTTGGGCTGCTAGGATCGGCGGGTACCTTCTCTCGTTAGCGTTTCCCTCGAGACTGTTCGGTTTCGTTGAACCGTATTTGGATCTCGAAGCGAACAGGACTCCCTTTTCCCTCTCGGGCCGAATCGGCCGCGCTGTTTAGACGCGCGATCGTCTAAACGATCGGTTGGACGAACGGGGGTAGCGAATGGCTCACGGAGGAAGGGACGAAGAGAAGAAGGGAGAAGAAGGGAGAAGAAGGGAGAAGAAGGGAGAAGAAGGAGGAAAGGGAGTCCGAAAAACGCGGCGGCGTCGGTTGCGTGTATCGAAGCGGAGAGATCGGCGAATGAAAATTCATTGGAAGGGAACGGTTCGGAGGCGCGCATCGATCCGTCGACGGCTGTCCGAGAAATAGATTGCCGGCACTCGGTTGACCGTGTCGGTTCGCCCCGAAAAATCGGCGTTCTCGCCTGGGATATGGATCCCCTTTATGGTAATGCCGTGTTTATGCGTTGACAGTCGCCGGCGCTTCCGAACCAGGGAAAGTATGCAAATCCGTCGTAGTCAAAGATTGAATTTCATTTCGTGTCTCTAGGAAAGGGGCGACCTCGATGTCCGACACAGCCGCGTCCGCGACGGAGATAACCTTTCGACACTCGAACGACCAACGACTCGACGACCTTTTGACGAGAGGCTTCCTGCTTCCATATGCATCAACCCCGTCGACACCGGCAGACGGCCCTTTTGATTTCCACCCATCGGCCACGGCTCCGTGCCTCGGCCACCGTACTTTTCCTCTCCTCTCCTCTCCTCGCCGTGATATCCGAACCGCGGCGCCGTCTTTGGGCCTACTGCCTACGCCAGCGCCGAAATTACCTTTCCTTCCACTTCGAGCTTTGCCTTTTACCGATTCGCCCTCGATATCCTCGGTATCGTCGTTGGCCCAAAGATGGTAGCGAGGAAAATTGGTATCGTTGGGCAAAGATCACCACCACCATTCGGCGATATTATCTAGGAGAAAGGAGAAACGGGGAGGAGGAGATTGCGTGGAATCGCGAATTCTTCGAGTTACGGATAGGGAAAGGCAACAGCCTCGGTTCCGAACGATCGGAATCTCTCCAGATGTTCATGAATTTCAAGGGACGAGCTTTGGGTGAGCATAATTTTTCCATTTAACTGGCTGCCTGTTCGAATCTGCCGACGAGTTGCTCCATCTATCGCCCGATCGATCCGATATACGTAAACAAACGCGCACTAATGCGGACTAATGTCGTCGGTTCGAAACTAACGATCTGTTTCCATGCCGTTTCCACGCCGTTTCCAGGCGATAGTTACGCCCCGTCTCGTCAAAGGTAAAAAGTTTGTGGACAGGTCTGAAAGAAGGGTCGGAGGGTCGTTTCCATCTGACCGTTGCTCGACATCTTCCTACCTTTTTCGCGTTCTTCGCGAAGAACACGCGGTCGATTTGTCCGACGCGTTCCTTCCCATCGCCAGCGACGTCTACGATATCGTTGACTCGCAACTTTGATCCCTCGAATTGCACGATCCCTCTTCCTGGCGAATTGGCGGAAGAAAGAAAGAAAGAAAGAAAGAAAGAAGTTTCGATGTGACGTGGTAGAAGGAAAGAGGGCCGATGACTGGAAGAAGGTACTTTCCGGCCTTGACCGGCAGGAAATCGGAGTCGGCACGAATTCAAATTTGTACAAGCTCGAACATCGTTGTCTCATCGGTTCCACGATAAACTACGCGTTTGATCGGCTTGTAAACGTCAGATCTGTGGGATTCGAGCAGCCTGCTCGAGGGAACGATCGACACGGCCACATCGACGCATATTTAACTAAGCGATGGCAGGAACCTCGAGCGGAATGTCTCGAGGCTGGTGAGCGTATCGCGGTGGACGAATCGCGGCAGAAAATATCGATAACGGAAAAACCGATTCCAGATATTGCGCGAGCTATTTCTCAGCGTTTTTATTAATACCCTGGGCCCGGCTTCTCTCCCCGGTCTATGCTCCGGCAAATTAGGGTGAAGCACCGCTTACTCGTGAATCTTTTCGACCCTTCGTGAAAGGAGATGACTATCGTTTTGTCCTCCAACGACTACCGTTGCTACCGACGAAAACTCATGAATTCGACGCTAATTTATCGTCGAGGACCGCTCTTCCCTTCGTCCCCTGCATCCGGGATGACGCCTCCTGCCTCCTCCGGAGCAGCTTCCAAATTCTCGCCGAGTTCCAGAGATTAATTGCGCTTTGCCTCGGAAGCGATCTCGCCTACCGAATCGATCGTCTTTGATTTTTATCCGCTCGACGCGACGCGACGCGACGCGACGCGACGCGTTCCTGTAACGAAGGAAGAACAAGCGAAACGAAGAGGAAGAGGAAGACGGGCGAGTAGAACTAGGAAGCGAAATGGTTGGTCGATCGATAGGACGTGTAGCGAAAAAGCAAAGAAGAAGCGGCGGAGAAAGGAGAAAGGAGAAAGGAGAAAGGAGAGAGGAGAGAGGAGAGAGGGAATAAAAAATTGAGAGGCGAAGGAGAGGAGGATGAGGAGAAAAGAGGTCCGTGGCGCGCTCGTGATTCCCTTTAGGCTGGAGCTACGGTGGATCCGCGATCCGGCCCAGCATCGCATACACACACAGCCGCGTGCGCCAGGGGGATAATAACCAATTATTTTGGAGTATATAATTAGAAAATTACGGAGTCAGCTCCGACACAACGCAGGGACCCGTTCGGTCTCCCTGTCCCTCTCTTCTTCTGCCTACCGAGCGATTTCTTCTTCTTTTCCTTTGCCCTTTCCTCCGTCCCTTTCCCTCTCGTGGCTTCCTTCGTGTGGCGTCAGAATTGAGATACAGATACCACGTAGACCCAAAGTATAGACCGTGTAAGCTCCAGAGTCGCATGTGCTCCATCTCTCGGCTTCCCTCTTCCTCGCTTTACCACCGTCGCTTCTTCTCCCTTTTTCGTCCTTCCCTTCTTCCTTCTCCTCCTTCTCTCTCCTTCGCCTACCGTTCGCCGTCTCCTCCTGCTCGTTTTCCGTTGCCGTTGTGAATGCGTGTAGGTGAGGGTGTAGAGGTGGGCCGACCTTATGGCCCTGGGCTACCGGGCTTCGTACCTAAGCTGCTCCTCCTATACGGGGTGTCTCGCGTCGAAAAATCTCGTTAACGAGTTTTCGCCGATCGAACATCCCGCTAGGAAATTTCTCTCCGCGTCGCGATAATCCGAGACTGTATATATAGACAAAGGCGCGCAGAAGGAGAAGTCCCTTTCCTCCTTGCCGAGTGATTTGCACCGCGCGACTAAAATCGACGCCAGGATGTGCTCTGCTCGGCGTTCTTGCCGAGAAGAGGCGGTCGAGACAGAGAGATGGCTCGTTTCCAGATCGAAAACCATCCGAGTTCTATCAACATCCTTTCGATCGATCTTTCGCGCTCGTTAAACGAGCAGCCACGTCGTTGGTTCTGCCATTCGCTCGCCGCTATGGCCCGCGCGAATTACTTTGGACGCCGTGTATAGAGAGAACCGATCCGCTCGGCATGCAGCTCGCGACGCGCTAAATTATTAATCCTAAATTCTTTCGCCGCCATAATTCTCGTCGGGTGATTCGTCTCGAATTAGTTCCTATTAGGTGGTAGTCGGCCAGGTTAATTCTCGGTCGCTCTACGTGGCCGGTGTACTTGCAATTTAAAATCGAGTTGTCGTCGTTGGCGGTTTCAGTGGCACGATAGTCGTCGTCGTCGTCTTCGTCGTGAGCATCGAGACACGTTATTAAGAGGGTTTCCTAACGACGAATGGTTGCACGATTACGATTAGGGAAGAGCCGACTCGTTACTAGAAGGTAATAGACCGAAACATTGTTTATTACCGGTTATCGTTTTTTCCTTTCTCGCGAGCCGATCGTGTCTCGATCCGGTGGTCGTTAATCCGATGATCGGCGGACGGAAGCGGGTAATCGACCGCTATTCCTTCGATTTCGATGCGATCGATAATTAACGCGGGAATTACCCGAAGCGGATTCTCCGGCGATCCGTTCCATTTAATCGTTATCAGCGGAGTTTTCGCGAGAATCGAGGAGGAAAGTTGGAAGCGTGGCGCGACCGCGCGACAAAGTTTCTCCATTTCCGTTGAATCCGCGTCGAGAGAGAGAGAGAGAGAGAGAGAGAGAGAGAGAGAAAGAGAGATGGAGAAACGTGTGCCGAAAGAACGTCGCGCATCCAGATAAGCTCGCGATGCAGCCAGGTAGGAAATGGCAGGTTTCATCGACGATAGATTACACACCCGGTACAGAAGCTTCGCCACCCACTCAAACGCAGGTACAGCCTCGATGGATCGTGATACCCCGCGGACAAATGCCGATAATTGCATTTTGTAGTTCGTGAATTCCTTCTTTCCGCCCTCCTCCCTACCATTTGCCGTTTCTTCTCTCCGATCTTGCTTCTTCCCTTCTTTCCCTTCTTTCTCTTCTTTCCCGTCCGCCACACGCCAATTCCGCGCTTTACCAGAAATCTTCTTCCGACGATAGAGGAGATGGTCGCGCGGAGCTCGCGTCCGTGGAACCCATCGAGTTTTCCATCGATAACCGAATTCTCCGTATCGTGTTGGGAGCACGTCGTCCTCTGTCCACCTACGCGATCCACTCTCGCTGGTTCCGCCGGTGCTAACCTTCCCTTCGAACTTTTCTAGCCAGTTGGCGCGCGACTCCCGGCGATGATCCGTTTCGCGGCTCGGGCGTAGAAAGGAGGAAAGGAGAAAAAGGAAGAGGGCGGTGTGGTGTGGCGTAGCGAGCGAGATGGTATCTAAATCATCGTTGCGTTCCCGTGGTCTGCGTAGTTGGAAAAACTAACCTGGCCGGGATTCGTCGGAACACGGATCGCGGGATCCAGTCAGTCGACTAGACAGATTAGAATCTAATGGTTTTTACGAGCCGGTGGTATCTCGCGGGCGCAGCTTAACGCGTAACGCGGTACGTAAAACGACCGGTAGCCAACTCGTACCCGCGGCCATGCCATCGTAAATACGTGGCCTGACGTCCAGGACGCGAGTACTCGAACTTTATCCGCGCTTGCCGTTTTTCCCATTGCTCCGCGGTGTCGGGAAAGATCGCGGTCGCTAGACGGGGATGATTAATGGAAAAGCGCGAGGTTGCCGACGGTCGATCAAACTCGATCGCGTTTTTCTCCTTTCCGAGTAGTCCGTCGTGTGGTATCGCTTCGCGCGGAATCCTCGATCGCGCGCGTATACGTTCACGGTCGAAGCGACTGTGGTGCCCAGGGGATGTGTGGGACGAGCTCTCGGCCGTCCTTGGGCTTTCTGGCCTTCGCGCCTTGGTATTTTTATCTTTCCGGGTGTCTCTAGGAGACCCGACGGAGGACAGTTCCTAGTTCTCCAGACGTTTGCTCGTTCCACGACGGCCGATAAACTCGGGGTAAAGCGTACCACTGTCGGATCGAATGGTAATAACGACTCGCGCGACCGTCTAATTTATCGCTGCAACGCCTATGATTAGTTACCACGATCGTTTGCCGTTCTTCTTGCAGCGAACTACCAAGGACATTGGTTGGCAGAAGGTTCGATCGCGGCGATTCGTATCGCACTGAATTCGAGCGATCCGATTGATAATAACTACTTGGATCGGTGGGCGCGTGTCCTTTCCACCGGTGAAATCGATCGATTATATCGCGGGCATGAGATGTATAGGCGCGAGTAGAGCGCGGTATCGGCGACGACGACGACGACGACGACGACGACGACGACAGGTTTAACGATATCGCGAATAACGATAACCAATGGGAAAGCTCGGTGGCGTATGCCGGAGGGGTAGGCGCGCGCGACCGATGGCCGTGGCGAGGGGAGGTTGGCCGCTTCACCCCCGACAGGGATGAAGGAGCGAGGAAGGAGGTAGGAGGGGGTATCCTCCTTCGTGTACGTGCGTGACGTCAATATGTCCAGGATAATAAGATGCCCGGCGATAAAGTGGTGGGTGTAGATACAAGATAACAATCAGCTGCAGTAGCTCCTGGCAATCTCGTGATTACAGGCTTAGCCTGCAGTCTCTCGGTCTCTCTTTCGCTTTGCTCCCTTCTTCCTTCTTCCTTCTTCCTCGGTGCCCCTTCGTTCTTTCCCCTTCTGCCGGCATCCGTCTTTCCTCGCCGCTTCCCTTTATTCCCTCCGTTCGACTTTCTTCCAAGGTTTACGATATATTTCATAAGGGATATACGGATAGACGGCAGGTCTACCGAGGAGCAGCGGAGGTTGCGCCTCTGGTTCTTTTTCCTGCCAGCCGGGCCGGTCTCCGCAACACACCGCCGCCGTGTCTTCTCTTTCTAGGCCACACTGGTCTTTCCGATTTTCGCACATCGAATATTACAGCCTGACGGTGCAAAACGAGAAGGAGTCGCTGGTTCGGTACGACGGCGACGGTGGTAGGGCGTTCCATCTCCCCGACCTCTTGCCGGCCCCTTCGCCAGAGGTACCTCTTAATAATAATTTTGATCGGCAAATTGGCGTGGTGCATATTTCAGACTTCGATCGTTATCTCGCGAAACTTTCGGCCCTTCCTGCGGTTCCGTCCTGCGACCGTATAGAGTGCGGCGGCGAGCACAGGCCCAAGTCGTGGAAGAACCAGCCCGCGGGCTCGCCTCGCTCCAACAACGAAGAAGCCCTCTCCTCCTCTCTATCCTCCTTTTTTCATCTCCCCATTCTCCTCCTCTCTCTCTCTCTCTCCCTCCCTCCCTCCTTCTTTTGCAGAATTTTCCTCGCCGGTTCCGCGAACCGTTCGAGCCGTTCGAGAGCCGTTGGAGCCGCGAGAACTCGGACCGCGTGGACGAGGATAACGAAATCGGTGTAGGGAACGAAATCGCGTAACGTCGCCGATAATCGCATCGCGTTACCTCGTCGACCAAGTTTCCGCGAGTTACGGAGTCCTTGGAGCACCGCTAGCACGAGTTTATAGAGCGGACTGGTATGCAGTTTCGACCGTGTCCGTGAGCGTTCGACTTTGAGCACCGGAAATTCGCCGCGTACACACGCTCGAGTCCCGTGCGAGCGCCGTTCGCTGTTGGCCCAAGGATCCTGGTCGACCAAGTTACCGACGACCATGCGATCCGCCGTCGGCTCTAATCGAATCTCCGACAAGCGTAATCCCTTTCTAACGTCGCCCGTGACGCCTCCGCCGACTCCTCCGCCGACTCCTCCGATACCTCTCCGGTAGGTATCCGAGAAAGCCAGCTTTTTCTCTCGCCTCGTTTGAATATCGCGCCAGGGCCTCGACAGCGAATGGTCGTTTCGTCCATGGAAATCGTCGAAATTCGGGTCACGAATCTCTGGCTGCAAATAAAACCATTGTCTTTTTCTCCCCACCATCGTTGACATATTTCTCCGCGCTGGACGCATCGTTCCACGCGCGTGCCGTCGATTTCCCCTTCGTCGTACACCGCGACAAAACCTCCAACCATCCGACCGTTGTACTTTCTTCCTCCTTCTCTCTTTACCGCCTCTACGACTATGCCTAAGTACTCGCTACGTCTTCGCGCCTTTAGGAATATACCAACGTCTTTTTTTTCCCTTTACTTTTCTCTCCTTAGTTTCCGTTTTTTTTTTTTTTTTCCTTTTTTCTTCTTTTTTCGTCGTTACGTCGAAGCGCTTAGCCCGATCTTTCGTCGGCGTACTCGGCGGTCGATCGCTCTGTTACCATCGGGTCTTTCCCGCGGAAAAAGTAGTTTACCTGGCTTCCACGCGATGGCAGCACAGTTACCACCGATTCTTCCCGGATCATCGTTCGGAAATACTGGCAAAGGGGTTGCCAGGGTGATTTTTCCAACCCCTCGAAACGAAAAGGCCACGCGGTGCTGCCATCTATCGAGCAATTTTTTCACTAATCGTATCACCGTTCCTCCCTCCCTCTCTCTTTCTCTCTCTCTAGAAAACAGCGTTCACTCTCGTCCCTGATCGCTCGCGTTTCATCCCTACTCGTATTCCTTCTTTTCGTTATTCGTATTCGCTCTATCCTAATTTTCTCCCCCTTTAATTTCTTTTCCCTTTCGAATTGGTTCCTGATTCCCCAAAGCGTGCTTGGCCGAGGACGACGACGACGACGACGACGACGACGACGGCGACGACGACGGCGACGAAGACGGCGACGACGACTTGTCGCGTTNCGGCGACGACGACGGCGACGACGACTTGTCGCGTTCACGAGGAGAAACTACGGCGCGTCATAAAACCCCTCGACGTATTTCGTATTAAAATATTAAAATATTCATTCGAAGCATAAAGGCGACCAAATTACACTGGTTAGCGTCCTCCATTCACGTACAGGGGTTTGTGGGCATCCGTTTTTTCTGTCCTTCCTTTTTTTTTTTTCTTTTTTTTTTTTTTTTACCACTGCTACGACCTACCGCACGTTCTAAATGCTTCGTTTCAGGAATCTCGTTGCCGGACGCGCCGATTTTTCACGTGGCAAAGCTCGAGTATCCGTAATAGGTGGTGCGTTAACGAGTTTTCATTCGCGGCGACGTTCACCCTCGCTCGAGAGCAATTCTCGAGCACGTTTTCGGGTCAAGGGACAGTGTTTTTCTTCTGGCGAGGGGGAAAAAAGGCGAGGAAACGGTAATTCGGTTGCTCCGTTGGATTTTCCGACTACCGTAACCGGAAGGGAATGCGTGGTCGCGCGATATCTCCGTGAACACGGACGGTTCCGTGTCCCGGTGTTTTTCACAAATGTTTTCGCACCCCGGGAAGGTGGCGAGGAGAACGGGCACGGGACGAGGAAGGAGGTGCAGTCAGGCCGCGGTCCCTAGGGTTGCGTCGGGTGAGAAAAGAGCGGCTAAATTATGCAAGCAAACGCTCAGGTAGCAAAGCGTTTTCACGTAGGACGAGGCCTGGATGCGGTGGTTACCGGTCGCTTTCTTGCCGCGTCTCTGTTCCTCCGGAAGGAGATCGGAGAGCTTTCGCGGAGCTCGCTTCGTTTCACCGGTTGTTACGGTACGCAGCCGCGAGACCGACTACCTGTCGGGTCCTAAGCAAATATTTCGGGGCCGCGTTCGATCGAATTTGTCTGCTGGTGGTGGACGGGTCGGGTGTACGGGATGGAGTTAAAGCCGCGTCGCGCGACCGATCGATGCACGCTCGGGGGGTGGTCGAGGGATAGTCGGAGGAGCGCGCGAAGGGCACGAGGCGCGGGGATCGCGGTAGTGGTGGTCGGTGGTCGTTGGTCGATGGGGGTGAAGCAGCAAGAGTATCGCGAAACGGTGGACGATACGACGGAGGGTAGATCGGCGACGCTCCGCGCGCGTGTAATAAAGTTGGCAAAGAAGCGATAATGGCGGGCCTGCATTAAAATGCTCGTAATTCCAGCGAAACAGGCCTCGGCGGCATATAATAACGGGCCGCGTAAATGACAGAGCCGAGGATAATTGGCATCGGTGGTGCGCTCGAAATTCCTAGGTTCGGTAGAAGCTCGGCTATACTTAGCGAGGGAATCACGACACAGGCATCCCCGTGCCGGTGCTTTCCGCTCGCACTCTTCCGCGATGTCAGTCGATATTACGACGCGCCGTTAGCCCGGGGACGTGCGTGCTTGCGTCGGCCTTACGTCGGCCGTGGCACTTTCAGCCCCGGTCTCCGTGCGAACGCCTCCTCCCGCGCCCAGTTCTTTCGCCTTCCGCTCCTTCTTCCACGCAAGCGTTTATCCCGCGAGCGGAAAAAACGGAAAGCCGTAGACGATGGCCACAGGTGCGAAGGCGCAAAGCCAGCTGGGTAGTTGAAACGGTACGACACAGGGAGAGATCTCGGGCACACGATGATCTAACTCACCCCTCCCGAGGGGTGGCTGGCACGTACTGCATAATGCTGCTACCTGTGGCTCTCATTTAAATGTACTAAACCTCGCTCCCCCTCCCTTCTTCTCTTTGGCCCTCTGGCTCGGTCGCTCGCTCGCTCGTTCGCTCGCTCGTTCGCTCGGATCGTTGGCCGCGTACGTCGTTGCCTCGCGAAACAGCCTTTTTTATTCCCCCGTTTCTATCGATAGCCCCACCACCACCACCACCACCACCACCACCACGACCACCACCACCACCCCCGTCGGGGCCTCGGTGGGCCGCTTTTCTTCCTCTAATTAATCACCCCCTTTCCGTATCCGAGGGGACCTGTTGCGTACGCGACGTGCTTTCCGGCTACGATTATTCCTATTCCTCGGAATTGCCGCTACTAGTCGCCGCGGTGTCCACGTTCTCGCGACGTCTCGGAGGACAAGTCCGCGGCGGAGAGGGTGCGATCGGTGCCGTCGCTCGTCCACTGCACCTGTTGCACGAGTCGCGGTGCGTGCGATTCCACCGACACCGAAAGTCTCGCAACCGCACGGCTTACGCGCCTCGTTCCGAGGTTTCCTCGCGAGCTAAACGACGTCGCGACGTCTCGACGTCGCATCGTTGCCTGAGAAATTAGAACCTGTTGCGTGTCCCCTTTGCTCGCGAATCGCCGACGCGACGCGGTTCAGAATCCAAGAGGAAGAGGAAGAGGAAGAAAAACGAGAAGCGGAAAGGAGAAAGAAAGGGATTTCGGTGGCTAGATTTTGAAGCCGGTGATAGGTGTTTGGCAGTGCGGAGGCGATGTGACAGCGGTGGCGTCGGCGGTTGCGGTGCGAACGTCAGCCAGCGAAGGTAGTCGAAGCTCGGCGGCGGCGGCGGCGTTGGAAGCGGCGTTGGAAGCGGCGTTGGAAGCGACGTTGGAAGCGACGTTGGAAGCGGTGGCGGTGGAAGCGGCGGCGGCCGCTGGAAGGCTCTGGGAGTTGGAGGGGTTCGGGGTGAGCCGGGGTGAGAGCAGTGGCGCCTGGGGTGCGTAGGCTGCCTCGGAGGCGCGGTCGGTCCAGGTTCCGCCCGACGGTGACGTTCGTCGACGGCCACCTTGCGAGCGGGGCCAATGGTAGAGCGAGCGGCAGGGCTCGGTGGGGATGTGCAGGACGGTGGCGCGCATGACTCGGTTCCACCGAGCGCTCCGGGAGCCTCGGGAACCTCGAGCGAGCTGCGAGGCGAGGCAGTCAGTCGCTCTCAGCTACGACATGCATAACGCATGAGAGAGCCCGAGCGAGATCTTTCCGAGCCGTTGTCGTCTCTCCTCTCGCGCGCGCGCGCATACACACACACTCACACTCACACACACGCACGCACACGTACACGTTCGCTCTCTCTCGCTCTCGCGTGTACACACGATCGCACGAGAGACATCGCACGAGGAAAACACACGCGCGCGCAGCCAAGACACCGCGCCGTGCATCGGCTTTTACTCTCCTCCCGTGATCGTGCCCGTCCGCGACACACTCGTCCTCCCGTCTTGGCGAATCAACCGGCCAACATCGTGTTCTCCGCGAGTATCGTCCTGCCGTCTTCTGTCGCGAGTGCCGTC
>NIJG01000134.1:4769180-4779180 GCA_002201625.1 Euglossa dilemma | reverse complement strand
GACCGAGATTCCACCCCTAGTTTTCCGCTTTTGTTCGTAGCTCGCGTTACGGTTCACGAAAAAGGGCATCCCTTCGCGCGCTTTCCGCGCTTCCAGTTTCATTTTCCGCTCGTCGAATCCTCTTGATAGCCGGTCGCCCTCGTGGTCGTCCTCGTCGACGTCCTCGTCGTTGCTAACCGATACGAGATTCCGCGATCCGAGCGCGACGAGTTCCACCGCGACGCCTGTTTATCGCGGAAACGTTCGCAAGAGCTCTCGCTTTTTACGCTCGTCTTTTTCCGCGTCGAACTTTACTGCGTCACGTGTTTTTTCCTCGGGACGTCTTTGTCCGAGTTATTGGAAGTTTGCCTTGAACTTTATCATCGGTGCGCCGCGAGAACGTATAGCTTGTAAAATCGAGTATTTCGACGAGTACGATAATCGCGCGTCGCGAATCACCGTGTTTTCCGAGACATCGCAATTATCGCGCGCGTGATAGCCGCACACCGACGTATTTCCACCTGTGCCAACGCTTTCACCGTTTCAACGTCCACGACGAATTTCTCGAACCGATTTTCCGCGAGATCCCTCGGCCGGAGTTTGCGCGGCGATTGCCTGGAACAGTTGCACGCGCGAGCGGCGAAAAGGCGCGAAAGATGACGGAAGGGAGCTGAGGAAAGCGGAAGAGAACGAAAGAGAGAGAGAGAGCGAGAGAGAGAGAGAGAGAGAGAGCGAGTGAGCGGGGAGGATTTATTCGGCGGATCGCATCGGTGATAAATACGAAGCGACATTGTTGCGTCGAATCGGAAGACCGGTGGCGCGACATGTGTCCAGTGACGCATTCCTTTCTCCGTTTTATGGAACGAGCATAAATTCCCCGGGAGCGGCGCATCCGTGGGCACGATTTCAATCTCGGGTCCTTTCATAAAAGAACTCGCGCGCCCGTAAGCGAGCAATAATTCTCCCTATTCTACACGGTGTTCATTAATTACGGATGGTACGCGGGCAGGAGAAAAGAGAAAGAGAAATTATGGATCCGCCTTTATCCGTGCATCGGCCAGCCATCCTCCAAAGCGAAAGATATACCAGTTCGCGGTATTTTTTTCGCGACGTTGCGCGATAAGCCTTACCAGCCTGGCGATTATTTATTATTCTCGAAAATTCCTTCGGCTACCTCGCGAGTTTGGCTCGCGAAGCGGAGCAGCGACGCGTGGGAGGCGACGGCGGAACGGGCGTTGTTCGATTCTCGGACGAGCGTGTCTCGGGCCGATCCCAGAGCGGTTTCCACCGGAGGACGCGTGAACGTTTCGCCTTCGTCGAGGCGGTGGTTTCCAGCAGCGGCCGAGGGTTTCGTGCGCGCGATCTGCGAAACGGGAGCGAGGCCGCGCTCAGCGGGAGACCGGACTCGCGACAGTCAAGCCGACAGAAGCTCGATGGAAAACTCGGAAGAAAAAACGTTAATGCCGAAGGAGAAACAGTTTATAATCCGTACAAGTTAAAAAATGGAGCGACAATGGGCGACACGGAGCGTAATAAGGGGCGCTTACAGGATTACACGGAGGAGCGGCCAGGTAGACGCGTTTTTCCCCATCGGCGTCTGTCTCTCGCTCCTCTCGGGTCCAAGACGACGCGGGTCCAACGACGAGAAGGAATATTCGTTTGGTCCGGAAGCGGGCCGAGAGAGAGGCGATGGATACGCGTAACGCGGGGTATCAATTCCGATCGATCAATGGGGCTTCCCTGGACGATTAGTAGGCGAACGGCGTTTAACCGTTAAATACGACGTTTCAGACCGTAATAGCGGCAATTATCGTGTTAGTAGCTATATTCCGAAGGCATCCGTCGCTTCGTACCTTTCGCCGTGTAATTACGTCTCGTTAAGACCTCGGGAATGTAATCCGGCTCGCGGACGAAACTGGAAAACCGGCGCGCACGCTAGCCAACCCAACGACCCGATACGCCTCCTTCTTCTTCTCCTTCTACTTCTGCTTCTTCTTCTTCTTCTTCTTCTTCTTCTTCTTCTTCTTCTGCTGCTTCTGCTTCTTTCCTTTTCCCTTCCGCTTTCTTCTCTCTTTCGTTTCCTTTCCTCTCTCCTTCTTCCGCGATGCGCGTTCGCGCGCTGCGTCGCCTATCGCGGTTTCCGTGTCCCGAAATGGCAAAGAACTCGATTCTCGCGCGGCCTCGATCGTAAAGTCGAAGGTGTAGAAGACTCTGCTGGAGAGGAGGTTCCCCGAGGAACCGGCGAGAGAGACGGGAACCCTTGGAAGCGAGGATGGAAAGGTTGTCGGGAGGGCGCGGTCGGGACGCGAGAGACGTAGGAACGAGGCATGGTGGCGCGCGTTCGGAGACGGCACGTGAACTTTCACGCACGGGGCCCCTCACCGGGCCCCTCACGGTTGTCCGTGGCCGGTGACGAAGCCCACGGACGAGAGTAGGATGAAGCCGGGACCAGAATGCCGAAGGTGAGCTCCGAGGGATACGTAATCCTTCGAGCATGTTCGTTGGGCACGATCCTTTTCGGATCTCGCCGGGTATCCGACTCGGGTACGTGCCGCAGTTTCGTATACCACCCGGCCTCCGATCCCATCGTTTATTCCCTCTCCAACAGTGTCGATCGTCGATCGTCGTCGTCGTCGTCGTCGTCGTCGTCGTCGTCGTCGTCGTCGTCGTCGTCTGCGTCACATCGAGTATCTCTTGGCTGGAACGGCAAACCGGATAGCGGCCGTTGTCCACTGCCGCGACACGGATCGCGTAAAGTTTGCCAACTTATTAAGACACCGTGATAAACGTCGAGGCGGAGCGAGGCGCGAAGGAACGGTTTCCCGATCGGGACCCGCGAGCCCTTTGCCCCTTTGCCCCGTTAACGACCAGCGATAACGCTCGGTCGATCGTTGCGAAACAGAGCGTCGCTGTAAAGCGATACGCGTAACGACCGCTCTCGAGACACCGGGTTCGACCAAGTTTTACAACGACGCCGCGCTCGCGATTATCGTAAAACCTAGCGTATACGATTTCCGTGCCGTTTACGCGGGAAAAAACCACTGTCGGTGTAGGATTTCCGAGCGATTTGAAATCGGTGATCGGAGAAACGAGGAAGCGATCGGGCGATGCTTTTCGAGATGGAATGGAACGGTGACGGATCGAGGAGGAAATGGATGTTCCAAGGGTCACGGGTCACCGTGAAACCCGGTGGCCGAGTAGCCTTTGTCGTCGCGTCCACCGGTTCGTACCGGTCTCCTCCGTCCGAGTCGAACGGACAGCGAAGAAGAGAGAGAGAGAGAGAGAGGACAGGTGTCCTTAGGTGGTTGGCGCGGGTGATTCGTCATAGGCGTGAGCCAACTACTCCTGCGAATTACGAACGACGCCGGGGGACGGTGGCGAACGTCGACGACGTTCCATCGGAATCGCGTCATCGTCGTCCGCGACGCTCGAGTTTTTCTTCCCGCCGCGTAGATGGTATCTCGCGAGGTTGTTACCGCATGCCGTTCGATACCGGCAACTCGGGTGGAGGCCTTCCACTCGGGCCGGGCCCAGTTGCCGCGCAGGTGCCTCGCTTCTAGCGTCTCTCCCGATTCTTTCGCGCCGATTCCCTTGTCCGCGCGTACCTATCCACGCAGTTTCGCGTTTCACGATTTTTCGAGGTGAGACCGCCGAGGGGCGCGGGGCCGGGGTCGAGAGAAAGGGGCAGAGGGGAGAGGGGAGGGAGAAGATGCAGCGGAAGAAGGTTGGACTAGACGGTAGAGGAGACGCGCTTTCTCGCGAGATGAAGAGAGAAAGGAGAGACCAGGTAGTAGAGTGGATAGTAGGCAGCCTGGACTGACCAGCGGGTGCTCCGGATCCGACTGGACCGGTTTTGCTTGAATTCCCTAGGAGTTCTAGCCTTCGGGACTCGCGAGAGTGCTCGCAGGATTCTCACTGGCCACCACCGGTCCACCGGTCGCCTCTGGCCGCTTCTGGCCGCTTCTGGCCGCCTCTGGCCGCCTCTGGCAGCCTCTCGCTACTGCGACGCGCAACAAGACCGGACGAGGACCACTCTTTGGCCGTTTTTTTCCCCGCGATCGGTCTTTCCTCCGTCTCTCGTTTCTTTGCCGGTTTCCCCAGCGGGGAGGAAGTTTCGCGCCGTATCGGCGGACCCGTTCCTCCGTGCTACTACCCACTACGTTTCAACGTATCATTTATCATCGCGGACCAGAGAGCGTGCCTCTCGCAGCTCTCCTCCGGCTGCTTCTGCCTCTCTGATGACTTGATACTACGCGCTCCGACCGGCCTCTCGCGACACCGATACGACCGCGTACTATCTGATCCGTCCTCGAAGAAACCGGTGGTTCCTTCCCTCGTCGCGACGCCGAGTACCCGCGGCACTCTATTCTCGGATTCCGCGCGATCCGAGATATCCTCCACCGGAACTTTAATTATAGCGGTACTCGCGCAATTTGTCTCGTTATCGATTGCAGATTTCGCGACCGGACGGCTGCCTGCTTTCCCTCGCGGAATCCGCGACGCACAGAGGCAGAGGCGCGTTGTTGCACGCGCACCCCTTGGTTCCTTGGTCCCATGCTCCCATGCCCCGTGGCGTTGGATGGTCGCGCGATCGCCTACCACCCCGGGTGCGTCGTGTCGTCATCGTTACGACGTTCCAGTTTCGCTCGAGCTATTATGTTTCCCTCCGGAAGGGAATCGCTATGGTTTAGCGCCGGCCACCGATTCTCCGGTTTACCCTCGCTCGCTGGCTCGGCCTCGGCCTCTTTCAGGCCGCATCGGAATCCAGTTTTCGAATCGAGTTCATCCTCGTGAAACGGTCCAGGATGACCGTTGCCTGGCGTGTGGAAGCTGCTAGACGTCGCCGACCAATCCTAACCGTCCATCCGTTTCTTTTTGTCTCGAGGACGTCGCGAGAAGAGGTCGCGAAGAGGAGAGGAATCGGCGGTGGCAAAGCGGGCGCGATAGCTCCGGGCCGTGGGAGAGGAGATTTTTCACTGGCTCGTGGCAAACAGCCCGCGCGGTTCCTTTATTTACGACGGGTCTCTTCGTCGCGGCGATTTAAATTAATAACGTCGCGTTTCCCTCGGCCGCGAAGATTAATAGCTGCCGGAGCCTGCTAGCGGAAATACGAGCGAGACTCTCGGTGAATCGCGGAGAGGCGATTTTCCACTCGCTTCCGTTTCCACTCGGCGTACTCGCTTCGACCACTGGAATCGTATCGGATTTACCGGTTTCGTCGGGTCGAGATTGTTCCCGTAGCAACGTCGATCGAAAATTCCGCGCGATTAGCCATCGCCGGCAAGCGTCTTTCGCCGCGCCACGCGGATACGGATTAACGCCGGCGAGCGAGCGTTCATTATCGAGTCGACCACTTAGCGTCGTTAATGTCCTAATAATTCCGATCGTGGCTATTATCTAACCACGCGAGACCTAACGTGTAATCGATCGGATTACGTTAATTGCACCGTCGGGATGGCAGGCGTCGGACGCGCGGCACGGTCTCCGGTCCGCTTCGGGGAAAACTGGTAATGGAAGCGAGGCGAGTCCGAATACGCGGCACTTTTTCCGCAAAGCCCGCGGAGCGGAAGGAGAGCGGCGTTTGCTGCCCGTTGTTACCGTTTCCCTCGCTCCGTCCGAATCGTTAGTCACGGCGAAGAACCGTCGTTAGCGCGGCGTTAAACGGCTATCGGCCGATGTATCTCCGGAGGAAAATACAATCGCGTTCGACCCTGAGAGATGCACCGCGGACGCGAATAAATTAGCGGAAAAAATGCGCGCAACTGCGCGGTTAATTCGTATCGCGTCGCGTAGAAGCGAGACGGCGCGGCGCTGGGAGACGCGGAGAGGAGGAGCGGAGGGGTTCTGGCACGAAATCGTTGCGGCCGGTTCTCGATCCGCGAATTCCATCCGAGGCCCAACTATGTAACGAGCGAACACGCATAATGATATTAATCAAGGCGGCGCGTTCGGCTTCCTTAAAATTGCCGGCAGGCTCAATTTCTCACTTAAAATCTAATTAGAGCTCGCCGGAGTTCTCGGCTGCTGCCGTGGGCCAGTCTCTCTCTCTCTCTCTCTCTCTCTCTCTCTCTCTCTCTCTTTCTCTCTCTGGATCTCTCTCTCTCTCTCTCTCTGGATCTCGCAGGCGGAGCAGGGAAGCCGAGGGTGACCGGTCGTGAAAGGGGTGGGCCGCGGCGCGGCGAAGGGGGCCCTCGGGCCGAGGGGCCCCGCGACTACGACCTCGGGATCGGCACCGACGCAACCCACCGATCCCCGAGCTAAGGCACCACTTTACCAAATTGCAGTTTCCTGCCCTCGGATCGTGGATCGTGGATCGTCCTCCCGCCAGGATCTCCGTCCCGGAGCCGAGCTGCGGGCAGCGGTCGTCCTCGGGATCCGAGATTCTCGAGGCTCCTCTCTCTCGGGCCACTTGGGACCGGATCCGGAACGAGTGGTCCGCGGATCGCGCGCGACCCGCACCCTCGGACCGCCCTCATCCTCCTCGGATTCGAGGTAAGACTCGCATTCCCTTCTTCCCTCTTTTTAGAGTCGCGCTCTCCACGCGACTCCACCGCGTACTCGCGAGCAATCGGGAAGAGAAGTCTCGGCGGGGGACGACGGGGATTGTCGAAGACGGAGCGAGCAGAGTGGAAGCCGCGGGGGGATTTACGATCGGAAGGCGAAGGGTAATCGGCAGTCCGCGAGCTCGTGGATCAACTCGTTGCGATTCGTTAATTATTACCGTCCTCCGGTCGACTAGACGCCGGTCCGTGTAGCCGCGCGGCACAGGGACGGGCGGGGGTGGGCGCGCCGCCAGGGGCCCGCGAGGGGGGCGCGACGCGGAGGAGCAAAAAAGACGGTCGATCGTTAGCAAGGTACAAATTTCGCCATTTGCCGCAATAAACCTTCGAACCCGCTTGTAACTTCTTCTTATGGGAGGCATGAGTAATCGCCTTGTTAGCCCTTATGGCCTATAGCGCTCATACGCTCGCTCCCTTGTCCATGGGAGGGACAACAGCAACGGCAACAGCAACGGCAACAGCAACAACAACAACAACAACAACAACAACGGCATCGGCATCGGCATCGGCAACGGCAACAACGGCCGACATGCACGCACAGCGATTGCAAAAAGAAGGAGGAGGAAGGGAGCGGAGAGACCGGGACCAGGCGCCGAGCGGGCGAGGGAGCGGAGAGGGAGAGGAGAGGATACGATAGGGGTATGAAACGCGAAACACACGCGATATATATACCCCATCGACACCGGAGTCTGTGTAACGAGCGACGCAAAGGACCCGCCGATCCTCACGGGTAGCGGAGAAATCGAGAAGGAGCGAACGAGCCGAGAACCGGAGGAGAGACCGCAGTGGGAGCAAGTCCCAGGCATTTGCGTTGTAACCGAGAAACGAGCAAAAAGCGAACGCGCGCCTACCACGCGGACAGCGCGACGGAGAGAGAGAGAGAGAGAGGGAGGGAGAGAGATGCCAACCGTGGGGGTGGAAGCCAACCGAGGAATCCTTTCGTATTTTCGCCTTTCTTTCCTCCTGCTCCCTGCCACGCTGCGCCAAATTTAATTACCTCGCGCGCCACTCCACTCTCTACCGCTTAATTAGCGGCCTATAAATTAAAATATTCCTTCGGCGACGGGAAAACTTGCGCGGGGAAACGCCGTGTGCAGCGCCGAAGCGAATCGATCGCATCGAATCCGTAGGTAAGATCTTTCGAATTTCGCTTGCAATCGATATCCTCTCGTCGATCGCGAACGCGTCGTTTGTCTCCTCGCGTACGCTTGTCGACAATCGTCGATAGAAACAGAGAGAGAAAAGAGAGAGAGAGAGAGGTGGTAATAATCGGGGAGGACGACTCGGTCCCGACGACGAGACGTTTTAAACTGGAAAATTGGCCGGAAAATTTGGTGGCTGGTTGGCTGGCTGGCTGGAGGATCGAGGGAGGCGCTTGTCGTTCCGCTGGTTCTCCGGAACCGGTGTTTCGCGGGACCTCCGACACGGAGATACCGCGTGGCGGACGCGCGTGTGCGTATCCGTGCCTGCGAGTCGCGTGGCCCCATATCTTAAGAAGTAGCCAGGGGGGGTCCGCCGAAGGACAGCGAATGGGGACTAACACTGTTTTATCGTGTAGCCAATTAATAACGTTTCCCTGGGCCCCTCCGTCCCTTTCCTCCTCCTCCACTCGGTCCTCTTCCTCCTCCGCCTCGCCCGCCTCGCCCGCTTTCGCCGGGAAGAAGAGATCTCTGCTTAAAGATACCCGGGGACCGTTCGGGACCCCCGGAAAGCGAGGCCAGACTCGTAGCTGGTCGAGTCTGCGCCCCGCGCGATTATCGCCTCTGGACCGCTTCGACCCGCGCGTATCCTTTTGGACCACGCGACGACCTCGAAATCCAGCCAGCCACGCCATTCCAGCCTTTCTCCACCTCCGTTCTTCCGGAGCTACCAATTAAGAGGGTTTTGCTTGTGATGTTGCAGCTTACAGATTTGTCTCGTATCGTCCTGCTGCAAGCGATCGTTCCAGAGTCCTGTCGCAGCCAGGCAGCGTGTCAGTGTGGAAATGCATAATTACATAGAATTACGGTATAAGTTGTGTTAAATCAATGTTAATCGCTGTAGCGAAGTGGGGTATTACAATAAATACATTATTTTATGTAAAGTGTCTGTTGTTGGTTCTCTGTTGCGCGTCCCGACGACGATCGCGACGCGAGCTTCCGCGCCGCGGACGAACCAGCTCGATCCTCTCTCCCGTCCTTCTTCCACGGTCGTTCACGCCGCGCACCGAGGGAAAGAATGGCTCGTAAAGAGCGGCTGCAACCGTCGGCATCTGCGATGCGCAATTAACCAAAGGGTTTTCGCCTGGCCCCCCCGGCCGCTCCGTTTCCTTTCCTCTCGTTTCCTTTCCTTTCCTTTCCTTTCCTTTCGTTTCGTTTCGTTCGAGCCAGGCGATACCTTCTCCGGCCCAGCCGCTGCCATCCTCGTCCTCGTCGTCGTCCTCGACGCCGCCGCGTTCGTTGACAAGCCGTTTGATTTATAACGTGCTTTTATTTTTTAATCCCGGCACAACTGTCACCGTTCCCGCTGCCGCTCGTTTCGCGCTTCTTCGCCCGGTTTCGCGGCAAGCTTTCCGCCGGCAAATTTATCGTTCAATTTACCGCGCTCGAACGCGACTCGGGCCGAAATCGAAAGTGCCTGGAAGAGAACCGGCGCGCGGTGCGGATCGCGAGCGTTAACGGAGGCGACGGAGGCTCGTCGGGTTCGCGCTTAATTCCGGCTTTGCGACTGGAGGGTACTTAACCCTCGGGATGGGTTACGAAATGACTTTATGGCAGATCAGAGGCTCGCTTCGAATTGCGAGCAACGTTCCGAGGGATGGGACGTTTGCAAAGATGGCTCGTACGACCGGCCGCGACCGACCCTCGAGAATTCCGCAAATGGAATCCTGATTGCGCGCAACGCGACATCCGTTACCCTTTCGTCGCTCGGTCGTCGTCGCATCTTTATCGCGAGTGCCTAGGAGAGGAGGGTGGCCGAGAGGGGGTGGAAAGTGCAAGCACGGTGGATTCCGAGACGACGGTTAAAGGAGCATCTAGGCAGGCGACGAGGGCTGGTTGTTGGGCCGTTGGACGAGGCAATTTCGCGTCACGATCGGTGCGCGCGAGAAAGCCCGGGTTTGAGCACCTCTTTGTAATTTTACGTTGCCGTGGGGTGGCTAAAGCTGACGCAGTGGGGTAGGTGGTCGAGGTATGCCCAGTAGCCAATTCCCGGCTCTGGCCTCGACTCGCCGGGTCCATTCATCGCCGAGCACTACGTGACCGGTTTACCAATCCAGCTCTTCCTACACCAACACCGACGCCCCGGTCCCGTCTCTCTACCTTTCGCCTGCCACACCGTCGGCCCGCTACCTTCGCGTACGTCTACGTGTATCTGCCAGACAACCCTCGCAGTCATATCGACCGGCTTCCCATGCCCCGCCGACTCTCCCCTCGCGATACCCGACTTCTTCTCCTTTCCTCCACCACCATTTTCCCTACGTT
>NIJG01000134.1:4745385-4755758 GCA_002201625.1 Euglossa dilemma | reverse complement strand
TGGCGTGGGAGGATAGTCATTCACGACTATCCGTCGTCCGCTCTAAACTCGAGTAGACCCGGAAACCGAGCCGAAGCCTGGACGAGACACGGTCGTCTCTTATCGCGTTCCAGCTTGCCGAGTACGACCACGGCCTTTATTAGCATTGCCAGTTATCCGGGACTATCTAATAAATTGTTCGCGAAGGGGCGCGAGTGCGTGTGTGCGTTTGCGATTAGACTCGTCGCGGTTTCCAGCTGCCAGGCGTTCGCGTGGCTTCTGTGGACTTTGCAGTTTCTCGCGGCGCGGAACCGCGCTGGTGCGCGTCGGAAATTCGGTTACGCGAAATTTCCACGCTCTGTACGTCTACGCCGCGACTGCCGGTGTGTGTGTGTGTGTGTGTGTAACGACCGTCGAACGTTGCCACGAGAAACCCCGCGACTTCCTCCAGCTGCCAGCGACCTGCTCATCCAACCTAGGCTCGATTTCTCGAAACCGGCACATCCGATTCCTCTCGATTAGAATCCAGTTGGATCATCGGCAGGGGGAGGAGGAGGAGAGAGAGGGCTGTGCGCGACGCGGTCGCTTTCCCAGCGAGAGCCGGGGAGAAAGGTCTGGAATCGATTCGACGACGACCCTCGTCTTGGTCTCGGTCTTGCTTCGTGCGCGGTTAGGTGGCCTCGAAATTGGACGATTCGAACCCATCGCTGGTCCGCCGCGCGCGGCACCCCGAGGGGGAGAGAGAGAGAGAGAGAGAGAGAGATGGATGGAAGGGGTGCGACGTGGATGTCGATACCTAGAGCAGGTAGAAGAAGGAGACACCCCGGGCTGGTCTCTCCGCTCCGAGCGACGCGTCGCGACTCGAGAAAAGAGGTGGTACAACACACCCGAGGAGACGCGATCGTTGCGGGCCGAGTTAACGCGTTTCTTTTATTATGCCGCGCAACTCGAGCCAGGCAGGCCTACCCTGCGCGCCACCGTTTAGGCAAATTTCCTTCCACTGTTATTCAAACGAGGGTCCAACCGAAAACGCGACCGTTCGCGCTGCCCCGTGAACGGTGCGCGCGTATCGATCATTCTTCGATCGGATGAATGCCTGAACCAACCAAACGGCCAACAACCCCTTCGAAAAGGAGCCAACGGTTTTTCCCTCTCTCGCGAATCCTCCTCGTGGTGGTCGTTGCGTTTCCGCGCCCTCGCCGCCAGCCTAAACTCGTTTGCTTCCCGCTTCCGGTGGCGTTAAACGAACGCTATTCATCCGAGTCGGCCGGTCGATTCGGACGCGCGTGTAAACAAACGGGGAACGGGCGAAGGCGAAAGAAACGGATAGTGGAGAATGGAGAATCGCGGAAGAAGGACTCGAATTTTCTCGACGGGACGCGCGCGTGTGCGTGCCTCGCGTGCGACCGGCTTCAGACGCGCGGAATCCAGACGCTGCTGCTGTTTGCGTTGGAGAAGTAAATTACAATAATCGAATAGACCGCTAATTCCCCCATGGTTTACCGTCTAGTTTCCCCTTCTCTCCGCCTCCTCCTCCTCCTGTTCTCGTCTTTTCTAGCGGCCTTCCTTCCGCTCGTTTCCTCGCGACGTTTCGCCGGACCCTCGGCCTGGCGAAACACGGTAGGTATACCGGAGAGTCGAACGAGATTTTCCTTGGTCGTGGCGGAACGAGGAAAGTGGAACGAGCGAGCGAGCGGCGGAGTCCGCGGTGTTTTGAAATACCAGCTAGGATTTCCGAAGGATTTATTTCAAGAAGCCGTGTTCGCGACACTCGGTGACCGGTGCTTATAACCGGACGCACTGGCGCGGCATTAGATATACGAGCTAACGACGTAGAAAAAACCAGAGCCAGGAATGTCACCTGTTTGTGCAAGTATCGACATTATCCCATTGCGACGCGATAAAATCGAGCTTAAAAGCAAAACAGGATATTACTTAAGCGCGAAAACATTTTGTCTTGGGAAACACAGCCGTCGTCCGATTGATTTATAATAACGGTCGACGGTCGCTGGCGAGCATCGTCGAGGAATCGCATCATCCTCCCATTCCTACGCCCTCCCTTTCTCTTCCTCTATCTACCTACCGCTACCTACCTCTACCTATCTACCTACCTACCTACCTAACTACCTACCTACCACAGAGAGGAAGCTCGCGGAGAAAATTTCGCCAACGAATTACGGATTATTCGGAATTCCCGGATTAATCGGGCCGGGCGGACACGATCGGCGGCGATTATCGGTTTACGAGCTCGTAAAGGCGTTAACAGGCATCGACGTCGTAACGCGTAAAATACGTCTCTTTAGCCGGACAGCCGCGATCGCGGTGACCGATAAAACGGCTATCGGTGGTAATCGCGGCCGGATCGGACGGAAACGTTCGGCACCGCGGCGGCGGCGGTGGCGGCGAGGAGCGCCGCGGCGCCCGCGCGCGCGCACGTTCGTTAGCTAGGCTGGCGGAAAATTTGCCGATCGAGCGTCGCGGCGTTGGAAGCACGCGACGAGCGCGGAGAAAGAGCGAGGAAAGCTCGGCCCCGACGACTCGGCTCGTGACGTCAAGGAAAACAAAGAAGGCCGTTGCCGGCGTAGCGTGGCCGGCCGACGCGGAGTTGACGCGGAGTTGACGCGGAGTTGACGCGGAGTTGCTGCGTAGTTCTAAGCCGTTCTCTCGCGCGCATTGTACACGGCGCGCGCGATCCGTGAGCAAAGGTGAGCGCGAACCGAGACGTATTTGTAGAGGCAGCGCAGCCAAACGGAGAAAAAGAGAGGCCGCCGGGAGAGAAGAGAAAGAGGAAAGGAGGAATGGCGGGCGAAGAGGAGGACGAAGTCGAGTCGACGCTCGCCATTACCTCCGAGATTCGTTCCAGCTTCCAAGTATTCCTCGTTCGTTTGCTCCTCTCGGCATCTCGGCGCTCTGGCCGCCGCTGACACCGGCCGATGGAACGGGCTGTGCCTGGACTATTTCGCTCGGGTGTGCGACCGGGGCACACACCGGAGAGCGGTCGCTGGGAATACCGAGAATTTCGGCTGCTAGACGCGCGCGAACGCGTCGCGGACGCGCCGCGAGCCGCCGCACCTTGGCCGCTGCTACCCTCGGAGACCGAGCTAGCGAGGGGTGCTAGCGCGATAGGCAACGATGGCAGGAGGGAGAGAGTTGGTCGGAAGAAGGCGGAGAATCGAGTTTAGCAGGATTTTGGCGGCGAGGCGTGTAGGGCGACGGAGCCGAAATAGCGCCGGGGAATGCTCGCGGCTAGAGGCGAGAGAGCCTTTGGAGCGAGAGAGAAGCCTTTCGGGACCCGGTCCCCGGTCCCCGGAGTACTGGCGACTGGCGATTATAAAGAACAGTAAAAAAGAAAGGAGAGGAGAGACGGAGGGCGAAAGAGAGACGGGGCGAGAGAAGAGAGGAGCGGCGTATAGGCATCGTTGTTGGCTGCGTTTAAAAAACCAGTTGTGCGAGCCGAGCCGACAGCGACGGCACTCGCCGGGCCATCGAGAAAACCGGCGAGAAGGTGCGCGTGGGCCGCACCACTCCTATAAGGACCGCGCTTTCGAGCCCTTGGCCGTCGCGTCCCAACGCCGCGTCCTAAAGCGCGTCCCAGAGCCGCTACGGTTTCTTTTCTCTTCGCGATAGGTGACTCGACGCTCTCTTCTCCGCTCCTCTCGGCCGCCGCGACGCACTTCTCGCCGCGAGATCGGTGACGTCATCGTTGCTCCAGAGATTACGAGAGACAGAGAGAGAGAGAGAGAGAGAGAGAGCCGAGATGCAACCGAAATTATGCAAATAAGATGCAAATCCCGTAGCGGCGTGACGCTAATCCGCGTCACAATATTGAAGGTAATTGGTCGGTCGGTGCCCAACTTGGCCCGCCTTTCTCTCGCTCTCCTCTCGCTCTCCTCTCGCGTCCCGCCGAGGCTCGAGAGACGCGGAAGTCACCGTGACGGTAAAACGCGAACGAGTCCGCGGCGGTTAGGTGGCCGTGGTCGGTCGTCGCCTCTAGACTCGATTATCCGAAAGATCGTCCTTCGGTGTTGGCTCCTTATCGATCCTCGTACGGATCTCGTGTTACGGTAGGCGCGGGGGGAGGAAAGGGGCGGACGGGTTCATTCATGCCGCGGTGGAAGAAGAATTATCTCGGTCGGGTCCGTTATCTGCGCGACGTACGTGCGTGTACGTAGCCGGCTGGAAGGTAGTCACGAACCCGAAAGAGATACCGCGATTCCGAGCGGGGAAAGCAACGGAGAGTGGCGCTCGCCGGAGAAAGAGGGACGAAGCGCGGCTCTGCCGGCGGAGGCAACCAGAGAGAGAGAGAGAGAGAGAGAGAGAGAGAGAGCGAGAGCGAGAGCGAGAGAGAAGCGTAGGTTCGTGGGGGTTGATGAATGACGGGCGGTTAGCCACGACCACGCTAAAGTTATCCGGGTAATCTGAGGAGGCGAGGTCCCACTGTCTTACGAGGAGTTTTATTATGGTGTTTCTGGTCGGCAAGGGCGAGGTCAGCGCGGGCGTGCGCTACGCCGAGGCCTGAAAACGAGACTGGGTCAGCCCCGGTTGCATCAGAGAGACGGCTTCCCTCCGTTCCCAGACGAATCGCGCCCCACGGGCCCCGAATTTCCACCTCTTCCAACGTCTCGACCCGCTCCATCGGACGCGCCATTTCCACCGATTTCCGTCTTCTCCGTGTCGTCGAGACGTCGCGGCGACATCTGCCGGCGCGCGAATCTCTTCCCCTGGGATTCCGGAGATCGGTAACCTCGTGTCTAGAGAAGGGTTCGGAGAAAACATCCCCCCGTGTTGCATCTGCCTCTGTCGGTAAGGGATCTCCTCGCGAAAACGGGCCCAAAGGGTGGCGAGACGGGGACCCCTGGAGGAGACGAGGTCTCGTCTTTGGTGCTTTACCGACCGCGATTCTTATCCCGAGTCCTGTTTCCTCCACGCCATCGTACGAACGCGCCAGCTGGTGGAAGGGGTTAAACGAGGTGTCGCGTTCGGCCGGAATTGGAGGGAAAACGGGCCGTGATCGCGTCGCGATCCGGTCGGCCCTCCGGGTTACGCGTCTACCAGGAACCGAGGAAGCGTTACCTGGAACCAGCCAACCGCTCTAATAGGCCGCGATTATCCTCGGCGAACGCATCGACGTTTCTCCGAGCGACGCCTGCGGTCTTTTCCAGAATTCTCCTTTCGCGGCGCGATTTCCTCGGTATCGTCGCGTGATCGGGCACCGTCTCGCGACCTTGTCGAAACTCACGAGAAGCCTGGAAACCGAGGGAAGAAGAAAAAGTAGAAGAAATCGGCGCGGATCGGGTGACGCGCATCGATCGATCGTCGGACGCAAGGATGCGGACGCGATCCGTATTCCAGTCGCGCGTTTCGCGACGCGTAGCTTTTATATTTTTTCCTCGCGTACGAAATTTACATGTCCGCGATACGAATGACAGCGGAGAAACAACACCGACGGCGGGTGCTCGAGGCTGACCGATCGCGGGCACGGTTCGGTTTTTGCACGCGAAACGACCTTGTTGCCCATGACGTCAGCGGGAACGCGCGTGCACCTCGAGCGTCCCGCTCGGGGTCGGTTCCTCTTCTCGATGCGCCAAGGGACAGGGAAGGCTCGAGGAGGATCGGGAAGAGGGAAAACGGCGCGGCGAGAGGAGAGAGGAGGAAAGCCGCGAGATCGCGGAGGAGCGAACGCGACCGCGTATACCACCGTGCGTTTACTATACGCTTACCGACGCGCCATTCACCGGACCCCTATGAATGAACACGGACGAACGCGCGCGATGGCAACTTTATACGCTGTAACGCGACCAGGCAGAGCGGTTGCCGGACCAAAAGAAGGAGAAAGAGGGGCCCGTGTGTGCGCCGTTGGATAGAAGGAACGCCGCGAGAGATGTTTGCGCGAGGGAAAGAGCCGCGGAGAGGAGGAGGAGGAGAGAGAGAGAGAGAGAGAGAGGGAGAGAGACAGATGGACGGAGGAGGGAGAAAATGGAGGGAGAAGGGAAGGTTGCGTGGACGCGAAACGTATGCACGCACACGCCGATCCGTCCAGCGGTTTCGTATTGTATTATTATTCAATAGCGATAGAGTAATTGATCTCCGGCCTCCCTCTCTCTTTCTCTACCCCGACCGAGCGGTGCACGCGTCGCGTAACGCGCGCCGCGAGTCCGCGTGGGGACAGAACCAACCATCTCTCTCTCTCTCTCTCTCTCTTTGACCAGACTAATCCAGGGGGTTGATCGCGATCGCGGCACCGTCGACCGCCGTCGAACGGACGGACGATCGGTTAGAAGGAACGCGCCGTCCGCGTGTTTCCGAGTCTCGAAACTTTCCTTCCCCGGCGATGATTTACCGCTAGATTTCTGACCTTTAAATGCAACCGGCTGCCCGTGTTCCGTTCCCAAGCCCCCCGAGACTACTTGTCACGTAATCGGGAGTAGTTATACGGCATCCACTTTCGTCGATGCGAAATTGTCCATTGGAAGCGAAAGGTACGACGCGAGATACGGGTCGAGCATGTATATTATTGTGTATTTGTCAGGCTGCGGCAACGGGGCCCTCCCATACCGAGTCCTCGCTCCTCCTCCGCCTTCGCCTCCACCTTTTCCATCTCCTCTCCACCCCTCTCCCTCTCCTACAACCTGCATTCCCCTAAGTATAATTCCCGCCGCGTTGTTTGTATGCACATGTAAATGCACGGGTATTGTGTTTGCCGATGCCACACCACTACCGCCGACCACGTTCCGCGGTGTTTCTACACGAAGCGTTTAAACGCCGTGCGCTGCTTCGAATTCGAAACTAAAGGCGTCTCGTCTCTCTCTCTCTCTCTCTCTCCCTCTGTCTCTCTCTGTCTCTCGATTCCTCGACTGGTTGGGTGGACGCGAGATGGTTGTCGCGTCGGGGGAACCGCGTGCGGAAAACCGCGCGACGGGAATATCGGGGCTGGATGGAATTGCCCGTAAGGATAACGCTGGGTCGCCACGCGGCGCGCACCGGCTCTGGCCGAGCAGACTTAACACCAGCCACGTTGCCAGCTGAACCATCCCGAGGCCCGACAACAGGAATGCCGTGTGTTAAAATGCCTTCTGCGGTTGTGTGTTCGAATCGTGCGCGCCTCGTGCGTCGCCGGCCGGCCGGTGTGTGTGCGTGCCTGAGTAGGATGCGTAAAACGTGCGTCTGCGTTCTCTCCCCGTGCCCAGCCTCGGGCCCAGCATCACCTGTCTTCCCTCGCCCTCCCCCTCCCCCCTTCCACGCCCGCCTAACTCTTCCCTGCCCTTCCCTGCCCTTCCTTTCCCTTTTCTCCGTGCGCGCGCGCCCTTCCCTTCTCTTCCCTTGCCCCCGAGCGAGAAAAAAGAAAAGAGGAAAAGAGGCCGATAAAAGAATCCCCGAAGATCGTCCTGGAAGACTAGTTCGATTTCGAATGTTCGATTTCGCCGTGTGGGCCTGGCCGGCGACGCGCGTGGAAAACCGTACGAACGATTGGATCGCGAGGTTCGTTCCCGGAATCTGGATTACGCGGGGATGGAGAGTTATCTCGAAGGCGATGTCGGCGGTTGGTCGAGGCGCGACCGTGCGGAGCGGTGAATCGACGTAATCGACGTCCGCTTAAGAGGGTACGAACGAGCCGGGATTTCCACGTGGTTCTGGCCGGCGGCGCGTGCTTGCGTTTACGGTGGTTGCGGTTTTGCGGTTTGCGCGACAGGCATATCTCCTCGGCCACGGCCTCGCCTACCGTCCGCCGAATCCTCTTCGAACCGAACCTTCCGACGCGCCAACACGCACCTGCGCGTGCAACGCGGACATCGTTAACCAACCGAGAAGCGTTCGAGGGCGCCGAAACGATTTCCAGGGGTCACCGGTATCTTCCCGGTCACCTTGGATAGCTCTCGACCAGCCCAAGAGAGGACGAGATAGAGAGAGAGAGAGAGAGAGAAAGAGAGAGAGGGAGAGAGGGAAGACGCGCGGGCGAAATCCTGTAATTTCGAGTAAAGTTCGTGGCGAGCGTTTCGCCTTATCCCGTCGCGTCGTCGCGCCGTGTTCAGCTATTCTCGGCAATGTTAAAAGCCGACTCGTTTAATTTCCTTTTTTTCGTCTGCACACGGCACATCCCACCCTTTCGTGCGGTGCACCTTCAGAGGTCTGCACCTACTCCTTCGGGCCCGTTTGAGCGTGCTACGAGCTAAACGTGCCCCGCGGGGGCCCACGGCCGGCAGACCCTCGCTTTTACCCTTGACCGATCTCCCTTCGGACGCGTCTTCTTCGACAGTGCCGCATCTACTCGATTTCGCGCCCCGTCCCCTCGCTCCGCTTTCGCGCCGAGAGGAATCGCCGCGACGACGGGCACTTGGCACGCGCTTCGCCGCGAAGTCGCGGAGCATAGCGCGGCCGAGTGGCAGCCAAAGGTTAAGCCGCGTTATCGTGGCTCTGGCGAGTAACGGCGATTTATTAGGGTTATTATTCTAACGGCGCTCGGGCATAATCGGAGGATTACGATTTGGCGCGCGCGCGCGAACGCGCGGAGGAGCGGAACTACCGCGCCTTTCACTCGCCGCGCGAGCAGACACGGATAATAGCGGCGGTGTCGTCGGCGTCGCGTGCATACGTAACTCGCGAGCCGGTGGTTCCGAGGGATCGGTACGCTGCGTTTCTACGCTTACGTCGCCGCGAGGCGGAGCGATGAGAGGGAGAGAGAGAGAGAGAGAGAGAGAGCGCAAGGGAGAGAGAGAGAGGGCCTCGACCTCGGAACACTGTTACGTGTCAGGTACCATAGCCATACGCGTGAATAAGTTATGGTCGGTCTGCCATATCCACGAGGCAGCACGCGTGCATCAGCCTCGGTCCACGCTTCTCTCGGAGTCGCGCCGAACCGCCCGAGAGAGGACCGAGAGAGGACACCGAGCGTGTTTCCTAGTATCCGAGACGTTAACCTTGTGTAACCGGCGACCGACGCCACGCGTTCCTCTTCGATCCTCCCCGGCCTGTGCCGTGGTTTTCGTCGCGTTGCGCCGATTACCGAGAGATACGCGGACGACTGGGTAGAGCAGAGGAGGAAGAGAAACGCGGCGCGGCGGTGAGCGCGTGCGCCGAGGACGAGACGCGAAGAGTCGAGCGCGAAGAGAAGAGACGAGAAAGGGTCGAGGGTGTCCCAAGGACTCCCCATTGCGAACGGTGGCGCGAGTTATTTCTCCTGGACGTAATTCACGTTGGAGGGAGTGACCCCCTTCTGGCCCCCCTCCGGGCCCCCTCCGGGCCCCCACGGGGCCTCGTCGCTCGCCCGGCATTGTCCTCCACCCGAGGCCGCATCTTTGAGCTCCCGCATTCTGCGTAGCGTCACTTTATAATATTTACAGCCCTCCGCCAAATTCCTTCCGCGCCGTTTTATCTCGGTGACGGTGGCCCGTATAGGGGGAGGAAGCAGGGCTGGTCGCTTCCTCCGGGGCCCTCTGCGCCTTCGAGAGGGTCCGAGAGGGTCCGAGAGGGACCAGCGGCGGCCTTTGCTCGATTTTCTCCTCTTCGATCCCGCTTCTCTCTCGGAACAAGGAGAGAAACGAATTTCGGGAACGGTCTGCGCAGGCCGGCTGGCCCGGGAAAGAAGGAGGAAGAAAAGAGGAAAGAAAGAGGAGAGAAAGAGGAAAAGGAGAGAGGAGAGAGAGGTGAAACCCAGGGAAGCGACGGTGCATGCGTCTTCTATTTGTTAGGAGGAGGGGGCAAGGGGAGGAGTAGAGGCTTCGTCGGCTCGTAACCGCGGCCTCTTATAAGCCCCCGATGGGGGCCCCCAATCGGACACATGAAAGCCAAAAAGCCGAAAGTTGTCGTTGATCTAGTGCTCCACCGGCCGCTTAACTAGGGCCCGATACCTTCGGATAAGGGCCCCGGTACCGGGACCCATCGACGTTTCGACTGCGAGGACCCGCCGTCATCTATTATATCCGCCAACCACCCTTTATCGGGATTCTCCCGCCGACTATCGGCTACCATGATTCTTTCCGATCCGTTTCCCCACGATCCACACTCTCGGGGGTGGACGCACACGCCCGTCGTCGCCGTCGCCGTCGCCGTCGCCTCTCTTTCGATCCCGGGTACACCGCGTTGCCAGCGAGTCGGAGGCTTGCCGATCACTCTAGGCCTCGATTCGCAATTAACGGGATTAAGATAACGATCGGTGATCTCGAGGTGTGCCGTAACTTCTAATCGACTGGTAATCGCGCGGTCGCAACGCGCGCCCCGATATCGCGCAAAGTTGGCGTCGTTGCTGGCCGCGTCGCGATCCCGTCGCGATCCCGACCCGATCCCGTCGCGATAGACGACGATACGATTGGAAAGCGGTTCGTCGCGGATTCCAGGCGGATTGGAAACGATCGGAAGAAGAGTGGAAGCGGGCTGAGGAACAGAGAGGAAGGGGGGGG
>NIJG01000134.1:4709475-4740587 GCA_002201625.1 Euglossa dilemma | reverse complement strand
TTTTTTTTTTTTTTTCTTTTTTTTTTAAGTACAAGGTGTGCGCACCGATGATGTAGTCGGATGGAAGTTGCGACACGAGCTGCGTAGCTCGCACGGATGGCGGCCATCCTTGACAGCTCTTGGCTCATTCCAACCACGGTAGAACTCTCCGTATGAGACCGCACACGCCCGGTCGACCGACCGACAGACCGACCGACCGACCGACCGACTGACTAACTTCTCTGGATTGTCGCGTGGGTCGTACGGCTGCCAACAGCCGCGCCGCCGATTCACGCGTCCGCTTTGGTCGTCCGTGGAAAAACCGAAGCAATTCTTTCCTCTTCGAGGCGCCACGGCGGTCGATCGTCGGTCTAGGATGTTTTCGCGGGAAAACGGCGGTTCCATCTGGAAAGTCGGACACGGGTCTCCGGAGATGGGGACGATTTCGAACGAACGGCTAACTTTTCGACCAACGGCAGCGCGTAGCCGAGTTAGCGGAATCTTACCGGCGAAGCGGCAGTAAATCTCGCAAGAAAGTCGATCTCGCTGACCCTGATCGAACGAACCACGACCACGACGACAAAGACGACCACCGCGAACAGAAGTTTTCTAGCAACGGAAGACGGGCGAGAGTCGACCTTTCGAGGGATCGCGGTCGTGGACGAAAATTAACCCGAGATATCGTCTGGCCAGGTGCTCTCTCCCTCTGGTTGGAGAGGGGAGCGGCGTAAAGACGTAACCACCGTAACGCCGCGTGGAATACGCGTTTCGGCGTGTCCGATACATATTTCGACGCGAGGGCTAATTAACCGACACGGCGGCAGCGGAGGAAGATCGGAGATAGAGAATATTCGAGCAGGTGAAGTCCACGCCTCGACCTTGCCTCGCGTTTGGTTAACGCGCCGGCTCGAGTTACGGTTCCTCGGGGAGAATTGGGCAACGTTCGAGGTGCTAACGGTACGATGGGGTATATCCGATGAAGGTGTAGCACGCGGAAAGGAAGGCTGTCCTCCAGGTACAAGAGAGAACCTTCGTCGCGTCGTTTGTACGCGCTTCGCGTATCGCCAACCGGTTACGTATTTTTCTCCGCGCCGCGAACGCGATACGTCAACGATTGCGATTTTTCCTCCACGCCGCGACGCCGGTGGAATGCGAGGAAAATTCGACGCCGAGGATCGAGATCGCGCCGCGACCAAGCCGCTCTTATCGCGATAATCGAATCGCTCGAGTGGACGAAAGAGAGAAACAGAGAGTAAGAGAGAGAGAGAGAGAGAGAACGGAGTGGATCGGGATAATACGCGTAGACCGGGTCTGGCACTAGGACGACCTTTGACCAGTGGTCGCGCTCGCTCGCGAAATAACGCATAAATCGGAATGGCACGTTTTATCGCGGCGAAACGAGTTCAGCTGGAAGGAGGCCTCGGTGACATAGCGAGCGTTGGGCGTGCTCCGCGTGCACACGCGTGCGTACCAGCCTCGTGACACCTGTGTTCCCCGGTAACTCACCTATCGCGCACACACGCGCGTCCAATATCGCGCGACACCGTTCACTTTGCCACGCAACGCGTACGAACCCGAACGCACCCGAGTAAACCAGTATTTGTCAAAGCGGGAGGTGTGTCCCGCGTGAAAAGGTGGGAGGATAGGACGAGAAAGTTTCGAAGAGGCGGCTGAATCGTCGAATTTCGCAGGGTCCTCGGTTTCTTTCAACCTTGACACCGCGGTGGACCGGGACCGGGACCGGGACCGATCGGTATCGCCTGCCATTCCCCTTTTTCCACTGGCGAACGTTGACGGGTTAAGCGTCATCGCCTCGCTGTTGTCTACCTTTGAGTTTCGAGACCGGTTAATCGGTAGCGTTAGATGCAACGTTAGCGGCTACGTAATCACGCGGTGTTGGTACTCGCCGAGTATCGCCGAGTCGCAACCGACTATTACTCCGTCGTTTGGAATATCATTAACGCCCCGTTAAGCAGACGCGACTTTATTCGCTTCCCATAGAAATGGATGCCGTCCGTTAGCGGCCTGTTCCGCCCAGGACCTGCCATTATCGCCGATGATTTTCCGCAGATCCATCGACCACGCGGCGCACGCGGAGAACGCGGAGAACGCGAGTACCGTGATCGCGTTACATATTTAAATACCGCCGAGCCGAGTTTCTCGCGGAATTTTACGTTTCGATCGGCGACACGGTGTGGGACTATTTACAGCTACGGGAAGTAGTGGACGGGAGGCGAAGAGGAGGTTATGCAGATCGTATGGTAATCGTGCCGCAAGACAAGCGCAACCTGTGTCGCGTTGCGCCTCGAAAAAAAAGGAAAAAAAAGGGAGGAAAAAGAGGAAAGGAGGGAAAAAACGGAATAGAAGGAAAAGGAAAAAGGAGAGGAAAAAGGCGAGGGATCGCGACACGGGACGAGAAAGGAAGGGAAAGGAAGGGAAATTTTCGAGATCGACGACACGTACGCGTGGTGGTGGATGGTACGCGATGCGCCGACGAATGCGAAAACAATGCGCGGTTGAAAAAGGAAAAGGTGGATTGGCAGACCCGCATCGGGGATCGGTGTCGGATGGTTGGTCGTCAGCCGACTTACGCCGATCATAATCCTGTTATCCGGCAACCGGAATACCATTTGCCACGCGTCCTTTTTTCGCGCCCGACGTTTCTCACGCTCGCGGCGCTTTTCTTCCTATCGGTTTCGGGCCGAATCGCGAGGCGATCGATCTCCGTGACGGCGTTTGGACGCGGCGCGTCCGAGAAACGCGAGACGATTTCCGCGCGATCCTCCGGCTGGCCGGCAGTACGTTACGCGGAGAAACTGGTTTGCTTACGTTGGCGTTTCTCGCGGTTGAAAGGACGAGCAGGACGAAAAAAGACGGTTTACGAAACGGGAAGGGCAGGTCGTGTCACATACCGGATTTTCCGGTATATCTAGACGTAACTAAGCGTGCTCGAGCGAACCGGCATGGGGGAACAGGTACGACGCAGGAAGCCGGTATACGTACGTACATACGTGCTCGTGACTTTTCGCGATACGCGTTTCGAATTAAGCGGCTCTTGTCCTCGCGCGATTTTACAAGCGGTAGCGGCCCCCGGGGCAAGTGTCAACGGACACTCGACGGCGTCGACCTCGCCGAATCCTCGCCATTCCGCGAATCGCGCTCCGGTCGCTGGAGGAAGCTTCGCCGCGCCGATAGAACGATCGTTCGATCGATCGATCGATCGAAAATACGGTAGCGGCGGTGTGGTACGCGTTCGCAACGATTCGCTCGCGATCGGTTTGATTAACGAACGGCCAAAGCAGACCATAAATAAAGTCTTCCTCGAGCTGCGCGCCGCGCCGCGCCGCGCCGCGTTACGTGACCGCGTCACGTGCAAATTGCGCATCGAGATACAAGCGCGGTTTAATAATGAATTTCTCGGAAGCGACAAAAAAGACCGAGAAACGTTTATTAATCGATCTCTAGTTCTCGACCGGTGTACGCGATAATCCGATAGTTGGGTGGCTATGCCCGATGCCGCGGCTTTTCTCCTTTCGCGACCGTGTGCCGGTCGGGTGGAATCGGTGGAAAATGGAACGGTGGACGGAGGATGAGGAGAGAGGGAGTAGTAGTAGGTGTAGTCGAAGGTTCCGCGTGGTTTTCGCGACGGAGGACGCCGGCACACGGCCACGGCCACTGGCTAGAGAGCTTAATCGGTGGATTAATTATTTATGAGGCGTGTTTCATTCATTCATTAAAGCTCGGTCTCGAGATCATTATGACGTGATAATGTCTTAATTAACGATGGTTAATGAATCCCTATCGCGAGAATCATTTTGCTTTATAATGCGAGCGACCGGCGGCCTCTAAACGGCGAATTAACCCACGGTTAATAAACGAACCGAAGAAGCACGTGCTCTCGGGATCGGTCGCTATACAGGTTACGACCAAGACCCGCATATTTCCCGAACGAGCTCTTCGTGGTTAACGCATTTAGCTCCGGGTACCAATCGCGCAATCTCTCGCAACCTGTCTGCCTCCGCTGCTACCCTTCTCTCTTATTTTCTCCCCTGCCCTTTCGTTCCTTCTCTCCGGCACCGCACGATTCTTCGTGTCCACGCTCCGCGAGGTCTCTCCGGACGACCGGCCACGACCACGACCGCGACCACCTTCCCGATTGATTCCTTTCCCGACTCTCTCTCTCTCTCTCTCTCTCTCGCTCTCTCCGTCCAACATTTTTCCCGCGAACGGGCCTAAAGTCGCAGGGGTGTACGCGCCAGTTGGAACATTACCGACCACGTAATAAGAGGTAATAAGAGGTAATAAGAGGTAGGACGACTCTGGTTATTTAAATCCCGGCGAGGTAAGCTCTCTCTCTCTCTCTCTCTCTCTCTCTCTTGCGCGCGCGCGCGCGCGTGTTCGAAAGAACCAGTCGTACGCGTTTGACTAAAATGGTATCGCGAAGCACTTCATTAATTACCGCAGCTTCTTTCCCCGCCAGTGGTATTAGTTATTTCGACGTGCTAGATCCGTGTTTATACGAAGCTTACGGCCTACTCGAGCGATAATTAATAGCGCCAGACGCGAATGAAATCATCGTAACGTGCCGTGACTGATTGCGTTAGGGTTACCGGGTATCAAGCGTACCCAGTCGAAGCCACCGCGGGAATATAAGATTAATATTGGTTGCTCACGATTCGCGAGACGTCAGGAACCACGTTCATTACCCCCGGCCCTATGTACCTACTAATTACCGCGTCGCGGGTATTAACGCCACGGAGTAACGAGACTCGACCGCTCGATCGAGTTTCCCAAAATCCGCGCTTTCTTCTCCGCCTTACGACCACGAACACGCGAACCAACGAAGAGAGAGAGAGAGAGAGAGAGAGAGATGGCGAAATCGATAACGAGTTTATCGAGGAAGTGGAAGATAATCGTTCGGATTGCGTAACTCGTTTGCGCGTTCGAAACGATCGAAAAAGAAACGGGCAAAGCGTATAATCCGTTGATGGAGGTGCTTATAAAGAGAGAGGGTATCGGCGCGAGAGGATCGTCGTTTGGAGATTCGCCCTCGTAACGGAACTCGGACTCGTCCCCCTTGCCCCCCCCTCTCCTCCGCTCTTTCTCGCTTCCGTTCCCTCGCCGTTCCCTCGCCGCTCCCTCGCCGATAATTCTATTATGTACGGTTTAATGTACAATTAACCGATCACTTAGGGCCTGACGTTACGCCGAGTCACGATGTCTTATTAAGCCTCTACCACCGTGTAGTCTCTCGACCACGCACGGCGCCGCGCAACGGGAGCAACCTCTCCTCTCTTTTCTCTCCCTCGCCCTCCCTCACCCTCGATTCGCGATTTCGAGAATTATTCGCGTCGCGATCGCGAGACGCGAAGAATCGGAGAGAGAGAGAGAGAGAGAGAGAGAGAGCGAGGAGGATGTAGAGGGAGAGAGGGAGTCTCGTTTGCAGGATGGACGTTCCGCCGCGTAACGAGTAGCTTGACGGGGAGTTGGCGCGAATCGGCGAGCGGGGATCGGCTAATTTAGGAGTCCATAAAATTGGCCGGTCCTTTGGTCCCTTGTCTCGAGCTCCGATCCCTCTTTCTCCTTCGAAGCCCCACCTGAGACACACCGTGTACCGTCCCTAACGGACCCACACCGATGATATTTCAGTGTTAATTGCGCCCGGTATCTACCGTTCCAACCCGGGGCTGACTTCTAATCTCGGGTTCATTAGGGGCCCCGACGAGCACCGAACTATTTTCAGATCGGGACACACGAATGGTACACCTCCGAGAGAGAGTCCGCGGTTCGAGCCGAGCAGAGCGAAGCTGCGTGGAGCGGAGAGGAGCGGCGCGAGGAAGAAGGACGAACGAGTGGATAGGGCGACTACTCTCTCTCTCTCTCTCTCTCTCTCTCTCTCTCTCTCTGGCGACGACGACGACGACGACGATGCCCGGAACGAAAAGCGGAGGAGGGCGGAGGAGGGAAGAGGCTGGAAGGATGAGACGCTACGAGCGAAAACAACCGGCTGTTTCGTACGTGTGCGAAGGATCCGGCGGTGGTCGGGGGAAGAAGAACGGAGACGAGAGGCCACGGCCATCCCCGATTTCCATTTTAATTGAACTCAACGCAACATCATACTTAATGCCAGAAACGCGTCAGAAGCTCCAATTAAACGGCCACGCCGTTTCGCTTTATCTCTCCGTACATTCGTCTCGATTGCCCAGCCGATCCTCCTCGGCTGCCCATCGATTATTTTACCCCGGAATTCTTGCACCGGGCCTATTACCTCTAGCGGCTGATTATCGAAACGCGGCCCGCGAGTCCAGATGTTGCTCTCTTCTACTCGTTATCCTAGTTTCCCGACTGGCCGGCACGAGAGATTTCTCCGAAATTTTCCACCCGCCGGCGCGATACTCTCGGCGGAGAAGATTGGCCGATGGAAAAGGAAAAACACCGAGGATCGTGGTTAGGCTCGTTTCGCTTCTTCTCGACAGCGCGCGAGTAACCTTTTTGCCATCGGCGCGATCTGTCGCTGGATGGTTGGCTGGATGGTTGGCTGGATGGCCGGCTGGATGGCCGGCTGGATGGCCGGCTGGATGTCCGCGGAGCGAGAGGATCGAGCGCGGGAAGGATAAGCCTAGAAGAGAGAGATCTCGTACGCGTCGGGATTACGCGTTCCACGGTAAGTTTCTGTTTTTCTGGTTGTTGCCGAGCGGTAGGCAGGAACCAGACGAAGAAACGAGCAGCGGACTGGACCGAGACGAGGACCGAGAGGAGAGACGAGAGCCGAGCGAGTCGCGAGCGGCAGAAACGTTCGAGTTGCCTCGCGCACGGCTACCGACTTGATTTATTGACAGGAAAATCTAGTCGTCGTGTTCGTCGGCGTCGTCCACTCGGTTCGGCTTACCTCACCGACTTTTGCTCCTCTCTCGCCGAGCGCATACGCACGCTCCGTGTCCTTCGCTCGAAAAAGAGAGCTTCGCGACTCTTTCATATTTACGAGAAAGGATACTGGCGGAGAGGGAGAGAGAGAGAGAGAGAGAGAGAGATTTCGCCAAATCGACAAGCACGATATCGAGTCGAGGTGGAAAAAAGCGTGACGGAGGTAAGAATCTCGGCTGCGACATCTCCGCGTATTCTCCGTGTATGGGAGGAGATTTATTTTTATTCGCGCTTTCCTAAAAACACCGACTCTCGGGAATTAACGTTTCGAGGCGTTTCGGAATCCGGCAAAAAGATAGCGGGTTACACGGCGCGAGTTTTTACCGTAAGGAGGATCGCGGTGCCTCGAAGCCGAGGTTTCGGTTTCGTACCCGAGCCAGAGACGAGTCCGAGTGGACCGAAAACAAGTACAACCACCCTAATTTGATTCCTTATAATCCGATTAAGCCGGCTATTAGCGGAACCGTCGCGGCGAAATCGACGCGACGGCGAGTCGTATCCGGATCGTTGGTTGGTCGGTCGGTCGATCGGTCGGTTGGTTGGTTCCCCACGGATATGCCGCTAATGGATTTTTCAGATTGAGATACCGTCGCTGGTACGCGACCGTCCGATAGCGGTCGTGGAACGTGAAAGGCTAAACTGTTACGGCGGTAGACGCATACGCGTGCAGAAAGGCTGGTAACGCGCGGGTTTACCACGAATCTCGCGTCGGAGAAACGTTTGGGCGGATGGAACCGTAAAGGAAAGAACGGAAGGAAAGCGAAAGCGCGGAAGGGAGAAGAAGATCGCGGCGTCGGATCGGAGAGGCCCGGGACCGAGGCAGGTTGCGTTGCGAGAAGAAGGCCGGTGGCGGAGGACGCGGATCGGGTCGGCGCGCGGCGGATCAGAGGAGAGCTCGCGGCCGGCCGTTCCACGTGCTCGGCTTTTTCTTTCGGGTGTCGATTCCTCCGATCGCCAACGATCGCCGACGATCGCCGACGATCCCGGCCGAGAGGCGCAGCGGAGCCGAGCCGAGCCGAGCCGATCGTAGGATCACGGAGCGCGCGAGCAACACCACGGAGCGAAAAATCCGCTCGGTTCGGCCCTCGGTCTCTCTGCCGTTCGTTCGGCTAGGGGCGAAAGCATTGAGATGCAGAGAGCGTTGGTGCTACCGTGCGATGGTCCCGATACCGCCTAATGGACCGTCCCCGCCCTCTTCTCCCTTCGCCCGAGTCCTCGATCTTTCTTCTCCGCCTCCCAGCACCTTCCACCTTATCTCCCTCCCTCCTTTTCCCTCTTTACCTGCAACTGCATTCTAACGCCACTTTTAACTTCCACCTCCTCCACCTCCTTCCTTCCTTCTTCCTTCCTTCCTTCCTTCCTTCCTTCTTCCTTCGTCTTCTCCTTTGCCCTTTTCCCTCGAATCCAGACCCGATGCGGCGCACCTCCACCTTTCTCTCGGTGCCTTTATTCCTCGCGCCTCGCGGTGATAACCACCCGACCTCGTGACTTCCATCACCAGTTCCCGTTTACGTCCACCACTCGGTCTATTACGGTCTTACGGTCGGACCGAGCGTCTCGGATAGATTAGCGGGAGAGAAGGATCGAGAAGTTTTCGAGCGCGCCGCCGAGAGGTAGAAGGGTAGCGATGCGCCGCGCGCCAGATCCACACTCCGCAGTGATCGACGTGGTAGCCAGAGATAAAGGAGATCGAAGTTGGGACCAGCGCGCACGGCGTTTCGAGAGAGAGAGAGAGAGAGAGAGAATACGACTGGTAATGGGAAGGCGAGGGACGAGGGGAGGAGAGAAAGTGAGAAAGAAGCTCGTCTACGCACCGTGCGTTTTATGTCCGTACGCGTATCCGCACGGAGGGCTGCACACGGTAGCACGGCTATAACCGCGTCGCGGCATCATTTATATTTACGAGACACCGCGAAGCCGAGCCCGAGCCGCATTGTTACTGCCCAAGGGCCTTATAGCCGCCGTCTGGCCCTTATAGGGCCGCCACGATCTCTTCGCTTCTTTCTTTCTTCTTTCTTCTTCTTTCTTCTTCTTTCTTCGGTCACCGTGGCCCGGACGAGGAGAGGAGGACCGTTCCTTCTCGCGGTCCACGTCTCTTCCGATCGTTCGATCGACGCCGGCCGGATTTATACCCCCGATTCCAACGAGATAGAACGCGCGAGCGTTCCTCTAACGGCCGGAAGAGCCGAGGTCCCCGACGCCGCCAACGACGGCGACGACGACGACGACGACGACGGCGTGACCCAGGTCGGTAGGGGTTGCCAGAGATTTACCGCGGCCGAACGCTTCGCGCCAATCAACCGCGACAGCGCGCATCGCCGGCGCAGATATTTCACGGTTATTGCCAGATAAACCAGGACCTTAGCGCCGGATGTAGCGCCGTTTGGGGAATAGGCCGCATCAATGATGCAACGGTTCCGCCGCGCGTTTCTCTTCCTTTACCAACTTTATAGTCCCGTGTCTATCAGCCGCGACTATGCTCCGCGACCACCGCGTTATTCTCCTCGCCTCGGACCACTCCAGCCAGATCCGAATGACCGTATTTCACCTTTCTCGTCCAGCCACCGTGTAATCGCTTTTAATCCACCGACGAACGCCTCGACGATACGCCGGATCGAACGGTCGGAAGAGGGAGAGAGCTGCTTCGAGGAGAAAGTCGGGAACCAGCTCGGAGTTTCGAGGATGCACCATACGGGGATCGAAGGAACTTGGCAAACCAGCGAATGTCGTTCGCCTAACCTTTCGCGTACGTCGGAAGCACGCCGCGTTATTTACCTTTTTCGCGCGCGCGCGCCGCGACGTTCGACCTTTCGGCTACCGATGTTCGGAAAGCGAAATTCACCTCTATCTCTCTCTCGCTCTTTCCATGTCGCTCTCCTCCCCGGTCTGTTCGCGAAACAAGAGGGTAGTCATCGACTGTAAAGACATCGACTCGTACTCGAGGGTAGCTCTCGTGAGTGCAAGTGAAGGCAAGGGCTGCGCATTTCTGCTGATCAGCCTGCTGAATCCCGAGTTCCTGATGGGGTCGTTGCCGATCGAGAAGCAGACAAGGAAGGGAAAAACGACGAGTTTTAAACCGCGACTCTATATCCGCTCGTTCCTGGTTCGTAACCAACCCCCGTGCATCCCTCGGGGATTTCGGTGGAAACGACAGGGGTAGTAGCGCGAACGAAACGGCCGCGGGTACACGAAAAATTTGAAAATCAAAACCGTATCCGCGCGAAAACCAGGCTTTATTAAAACCTTCCTTGTCCGAGATGTACGCTTAGCGGCAAAGGGTAGGAGAGACAAAGAGAGAAAGAGAGAGAGAGAGAGAGAGAGAGTGGGAGCGGAACGTAATAGAACGATAGACTTATTTTTCTAAGAGAGACGGATCTTCGGGGAATAGCGTTGTTGGACGATAAGTTGAAAATCGTGTCGCGATGCTCGCCGCCATAAATCGCGAAAGCGGAAAGTCACTCTCCGGTAAAGCAAGTGGCGAGCAAAACCGAAAACGTGACGGTCCATGGAAACGGGGATAAGAAATCACGCTGGAAAGATATAAAATTCCATCAATTCGCGGCGGCACGAAACAGTTGCCGATACATTTTTCTCCGCGGTTGTTGTTCGAGAGAGAAAGAGAGAGAGAGAGAGAGAAAGATGGAAAGCCTCGCCTTACGTATTTGGGGTTTCAGGCCTTATTAATGATTGATCGAGGGATATCGACGTCTCCCCTCTGACGCGACTGATATATAGACGCGCAGGGGTTGCTTGGCATGGCTTCGCACGTGACACAATAAAACGACGTTGCCGCCGTATCGATAGCTTATTGCCAGACTTTTTATCGATCCTGATAACTTTCCGTCGCTCTTACTCCGGCCTGACTTCCGATCGATCGGCCAACTTTTATATAAATCGCACGTGCTTCTTCCATCGGGGTCCCGACGTTGTTTTGCCAACAGATTAGTCGCCGGCAACCCCCGCGAGGCTATCTCCTAGGCTAAATCGCGTTCCCCGATCTTCCCGATAGACTCCGCGCGTCCGATCGATCCTTTCGCCCTCGCGCCGCGGATCCCACGCGACTATTTCCCGGAATCGCGGCCTCCGCGCGGATAAGCGCGCGGATAAGCAGGGCGATAGAGAAGGCGATTTAATTCGCCGGTAGAGAGACTAATCTTCGTAAGAGGCGCGCGAGTCTGGAGAGTACGAGGCATAAAACTGCGAGGCGAGCGACGCGGGCACGAGAAGTAAGATGGAAACTCGGCGAAGATGGAAAAGCCACGTGGATCCCCGAGGGTGGCATTAATCCCAGCCTCGTCCTCCCCGATGCTTACCCATCTAGACAACGGAGACGACCGAGCGATCATATTTTCTGCCCCAGAGGCACGATACGTGTCAATGCGAATCAGGCTTGCCGATCTAACGCGAATTCCGATATTGTCTGATTTACTCCCGACACCTCCGTAACGCCGCAATCCACCCCTTTTCCATCTCGCCTCCGAGATTTAACGCGTCTCGCGACGCTTCGGAGACGCGCGCGCTCGAACGAAGAAATTGCCAAGCGAGTTTGCGAGCTCGAAGAATCTCGCGCGAATAATCCGGTCCTCTGGCATCGGGCTGGCCATCGTGGCGCGATGGGCGGAAATTCGCGAGCGACTTTTCTCCTCTGGTTCCGCTGCGCCCTATCTCCCCCTATCTCCTCCTTTCTCCTCCTTTCTCCTCCTTTCTCCGCTCGTTTCTACTCCCGTCACGTATGTAGCGAGAAAAATTGCAGCCGAGCGCTTTACTCGGTTCGCGTTCTTCGCGCTCCACTCCCTCTCTCTCTCTCTCTCTCTCTCTCTCTCTATATATATATATATATAGATATATCTATCTCTGCTTGCTTCCTGCTTCTCTTCTGCCCGAATAGGTTGGGAAGCTCGGAGGGAAACTGGCGCGTTAGTCGGCCGTTGCTTCGTCGCTCGATAAGAGCGCTTAACGAATGAGCGGTGGTTCGGACGGTATCCCGAGGTTTCGCGAGAGATATTTTGGTCGGATCGAGGCGCGGCAGGGGCCAGCAATTGAGATTTCGAGTAACGCGGGCGGTTCGATCCCTTAGGAAATAAAGCGTAACCAGTTACGCCGTTTCGATCGCATCGGCACAGCACCCTTTTCTCTCTCCCGCTGGGCTACTTTCCTCGCCGGATCGGAATCTCGGCGTTATTAGGCACTCTGCCGGGACCACGGGGAAGCTTGAAAGTTCAATCGTACTCGATGACCCGCGCGGTACCTTTGCCCGTCGAAGGGCGTGTTTCGCGCGCGTCAGCGCTCTTCAATCGCTCCTACGCGACGCGCCGCGACGCCACCAGAGTGGCACGAATTCGACCCTCGTTTCGGCACGCGCCGCGGATACTTGCGCGTCTCTTATCGCCGCGGCGGTTTAACGAGATGGCGTTTTCCTCGCGAGAAGATGGTCGATTACCTTCGCTACGGTATCGCTGTCGGGGATTACGGTAGAACGCGGCGCGACCACCCGAGGCCGCCTCGCCGATCTTTCCTCTTTGCTCTCTGCGCTGCTCTTAATTAACTTCTACTCGCCGAGACACTTGACCCGCTAACGCGCTACTCGGAATGGATCGCGACCGCGTCGGCCGCAAGGCCGGAACTCCCTCGCGACTCGCCACTCGCGTCTCGCGACGCGATATCGAGCAGACGATTGTCTCGACGCGGCGGTACGATGCCCGAAGCCCGTTAGCCGAACGTGTTCGGCTTATTCTCACGCGCTCTATTCGCGTGTTCGACGAGATGTTTTCTTAATCGTGTCGGAGGAAGCGGCGGATCGTTATCGGTCGATCTCGGAACGAATCCAGGGGATCTCATTGCCAGGTACATGGCGTAAGCGACAGACCGGTCGCACGAACCTTTATGTAACCCACCGTGCGCCTCTTATTTTTCCTCTTTCTCCTCCTCTTCTTCTTCTTCTTCTTCTTCTTCTTCTTCTTCTTCGGCTTCGTCCACTTCTTCTTCTTCTTCTTCTTCTTCTTCTTTCTCGGGCGATTTCCATCGGGATGGACGAGAGCTGGCAAGGGAAGACACGCGCATCCTGGGTAATCCGTGACGACGCGCGCGCCTCTGCCCGAGCGCCCCTCTTCCCCGAGCCCTCTACCATAACCGTCTCCTCTTCGTGTTCTTCGCTTTCGTCGATGCCCGCGTTGCCAGCATCGGTGTTCCTCGTAAATTCATACAAATCCGCCATAAGCTTCTATTATCGTCGATTAACGGGTCCGTAATTACCGCGCTATACGACCGAGTCCCGTCATTTTAGTCCCCGCGAGGAACCTTAGCTATAGCAAAGTGATTATTTTTGTACGTTACGAAAGACACGGGAGAGGAAAGTTTAAAGGCGACGGGAGGCGCGATACGCGGAGAACGTTACACGAACCGAGCGGGGACAAATTAAGCGGAAGCCGTGTAATAGTAGGATGCGAGCGATAAATTGATAAAATAAAACCGGTGCGTGTGTCGTTGGGGAATTCCGCAAAAAACGCGGCGGCTAACACCGAGCGGGTTAAGAATTGGAAGACAGGGGTGTGCATTAGCGAAGATTACAAGACTCGTGTGTGCGCGGAGGCGCGGAGACGCGCGGCGACAAAGAGGAGAAATGGAAGGGTGGAAGAAGGAACGGCGCGAGGCGCGCATCTTTTTCTCCCGCGCGAGGATACACCGACATCCGGAGGCGCGGGATAATCGTACGATATACGCGCGATATACGCGCGATACACGCCGCCTCGTAGCATCGCCTGGGATGTCGATGGTGGAAGCTCGCGCGTGCATCGTCGAGTATGCAAATGACGACGCGCCTGTCCGTCACCTCTGCGAGGACCGAGCCTCCATTGCCGAGGCCGAACGCGCCTTTGTCACGGGGATCGCCGACCGTTTCATCCGGAACGGCCGAGAGAAAGACCGCGGAGCACCGCTTGCCGGTTATCCGTTCGTTTCTCCGAGCCGTTTCGCCTAACCGATTCGCGCGTGTCGCGCGGCGAAAGTTTGGCTAACCGTGAAAGGTCGGTGGCGTGGTCGGCGCCGACCGCGGAGAACAACCCGGAAACGTTCCACTTTCCCGAGGAATCCTCACGCTTTCGTCTCACGTGGCATCCTCGTGGTGGTTTTCAACGGCAACGTGGAAACGGCGCGTGCTCGGGATGCGCACCTTCGCGTCCTGATTAGCAACCCAGACCGAGCGAAGGCCAATGGCACCCTGCCTCTGCCTGGCTGCCTGCCTGCCTGCCTGCCTTCCTTCCTGCTTTCCTGCCTGGTCCTCCTCGACACTGCCCCGGCACAAGGGGTAGTAGCACGAACGAGACGCCAGCCCAACGCGCGCGCGAGAGAGAGAGAGAGAGAGAAAAGGAAGCGAAACGAGGCGAGAGTGAGAGTGTTTGAGCGAAAGAGGGCGGCAGGGAGGACAGGAGGAAGAGAAGCAGAGAGAGAGAGAGAGAGAGGAGAGAGGGGGTTGGTAGTACGATGGTGGTGGTGGTGGTGGTGGTGGTGGTACGCGGTGCACGACATAAATATGTATGTATCATCCGCTGCGACCTGCCCCACTACCCGACTAGGTCAGACTCATGCTTCATCACAATGAGCACCTTGCCTTGCCTCGTCGTCCTGTTCCTTTCCTCTTCGCCATTCAAGTGGATGGTACGAAACTACCCCGATCGAAAACAGGCAAGATCAGCTGATCGATCCTCTCCTCGACCAGGCATCGACCGTGTTCGCTGGGAAAGACGTCGGGTTGCGGGAGAAATTGCGTTAACGAGGAATCGAACGAGCAACGATCCGTTCGAGAGTTTCGACCGGAACCGATGGAAAGGAAAGGAAAGGAAAGGAAAGGAAAGGAAAGGAAAGGAAAGGGAAGGAAAAGGGGGAGCGATGCGTTGTCAGTGGCTCTGGCACGGTGGTCCGTTCAGCTGACTTCGATCACTGACGTTGCACGCAGCCAGTGACGCGGTGGGCTCTCTGACGTCACCGACGCTTCTCTCACGGGGGTTGCGCAAGGTCTGGGGAAGAAGAGGGGCGAGGAGGCGAAAGAGGCGGCGGCGGGGGCACCGAAGGGGGCTAACGGCCCGAAGGGGGGTAGCTCTTACATATTTATGCCGCGTTCTACGCGCAACACCCATCCTGGGGGCGGTTGGAACCAACCCCCTCTGCGTTTCCTATGCCGGTGGGTAGGTATGCCGACCTTGCGCGCGTTTTCACCGAGTGTCTGCTTGCCGATGCTAATCAGCTTGCTTGATAGCGCGTTGTTACCGAGGCTACACGGATCCGCTACTATTTCGGATTCTACGTAATTCTTGGTATAATGGAGTAGTTGGCTGGTAACCTCGTTGCGAACGACATCGACGCTTTGCCAAGGAAAGCGTTAACGCTCTTCCTCTCTCTCTCTCTCTCTCTCCTACCCGTCGAATCTTCGCCGCGGTCTACCCTCTTTCCACTCGCACCGGAATCGAATATCCGCTTTAAACGCTGGCGACGTTTATCGGCTCGTTATGCCTAGCCGTTTCTTTCCTTTTTCTCCGTGCTCCGATAGCTGGGAGAGACGGTAAGGGGGAATTTTCTTCTGGTCGTTGCTGCTCGCGGACGCGTCGGTGTTCTCGCGAGACGACGACGAGGAGGAGACGGAGAGGAGACCGCTGGCCGGCGTCTCGTGCGAAACAACGATAGTTACGGCCGCGAAGCAGTCGTTGTTGCTCCCCGAGGGTTATTAATCAGCGGGAGTTTACGTTAGTCGGAAGGTTGGCGAGAAACTGTCATCCTATTAATCGTAGCCGCTAATGACGACCGGCCCCCGGGAACCGGGTTCTGCTACCGAAGCAACACCCAGCAACACCCAGCAGCATCCAGGGCATCCTCCGCGCGTCGTCAACGCGCTCTACCATGCGAACGGTCACGCGATCCAGATCGCGTTTCAGCTGGCCGACGTGCAATTATAACGAGAATGCGCCGGGAGCACGCACTTTCAGCTCCGGGAAGAGCGCGTGTCCCGTGCCGGAGGACCATTTTATTCTCCGGCCTGATCGCCTCGCGGAGAAATCGATCTCGCCTACGGGCTGCTGCACGACATCGAAAACGGGAGATTCCAACGCGTCTGACGTTTCGCCTTGCTGCAGGATGCGCCTCTTGAATCACCGTTGCAATCCTGTTACGATAACGACGACAGCGGCAACTCGCGCTCCGGCCACGTATTCCGACTGCCCTGCCTGGCCGATGGATTAAATGCAAATTAAAACGTTTTCGGACCGCCGAACACCGCTTCCCACCGCTTCCCACCGCTTCCCATCGCACGCCCGTAGATACCGCGATAAAATCGCACTTTACGCCTCTCTCCTTGGCGCCCGATCCGCGAGGAAATCCCTCTCCGAGAGAGGTGGGTGGTGTATCGCGCTCCTCCGGAGATGCGCGACGATAGAAACGGGAAAGAGAGGCCTAGATTTATCCGTCGATAGTAGGTTTTTACGCAAATCGTCTATCCGGCTTTATACGGGCGAACCGTTAATAAAACCGTGTACCGAGCCTTTTCTACGAGTCTCCGGCTCGTTCCGCGATAACCGCTTTCCAACTTCTCGTCGTCTTCTCCTCTCGTATCGTCTCGTTCCAACCGACGTCTGCTTATCCGCTCGATTATTCGAGCGTCGTGCCGCTAACGGATCGCGCGCGTCCGCTCGAATTTACCCGAGGAAGATCTTAATCCCGCCCCGGATCGAGGCATCGATCCGCGGGTAATGGAAACGAGCTTGATCGAGGAGAGGAGGAGGCACGGTTTACAAACAAACTCGTAGACGCCCACGCTGGTACACGAGCGCGCACTTGGCGGGAGCTGCGGCGGCAGCGGAGACGCACGCGATCGTTAGGTGGACGAGGAGGTAATCCGTGGGTTAGCACTCGGGTATCGGGACATCATTTCCCAGGAAGTTATTGCCAATCGTGGCGCTCTCTTCCACTCTCCGCCGCGACGGCGGCGACGGCGTCCTCCGTCCCGTCGTGGACCGCGTCGATACCGATTCCGACACCGGCCACCACGTTCTCGCCGCCGCGTAATTTCCTCGGTAAAATTCCCAACGATCCAACGCCACGCACGTTAGGTGGCGTCCAATCGCTCTCGTTTGTTATTACGAAAAATTAATAAGCGGCGACCGGTGGAGCGGGAGGCGACGCGCGGCGGCGCGAGGCGACGCGGGGATGGACGCGTTGAAACGACCGAGTGACAAACCTCGGAGGAGGAAGATGGAACGAGGAGGAAAGTAGGTCCTGGACGGAGCTTAAAACAGGGAAAATAAGCGGTTACCGGTCCGAGCGATCGGTGTCGATAACTGCGATTAACGCGATTACGTTCTTTAATCCTTAATCATTAATGATTTCGACGTGGAGCCATTACGCGGAACGATTTATCGCGAGTAATGGCGCGTAATGAACGCGCGGTGGTTCGCAGACGCTCTCCTCTCGTCTCCCTCTCCCCCTCCCCGGCCTCTCTTTCCTTTCCTTTCCTCTTTGCGTTTCTCCTCTTGACTTTTCCCTCTCGTTCTAGCCTCGCGGTTCGATTACGTGGACGAGGACACATCTTGGCACTTTGCGACCGGACTGCAAACCCAGGACTCGACTAGATGTCCTTGTGCTTTAAATAAATGCGAAAACAGTACCTGAACGGCGTCGATACCGCGCTAGCGCTCCTCTTACGTTTACTTCGAGAGAGGCGAGTCTTTTACGCCTACGCGCGCGCCAGCGCCACCGCTGCCTCTAACCGCCTCTCGTTTCCTCTCACTCTCCTTTTCTCTCTTCCCTCTCCTTCCGCCTCTCGTGTCATTCTCTTCGTTACGCGGAAAATCGATGTTTCTGCTATTTCTTTAAAGCCGCGCATGCAAAACGCGTGTAACAGGATGCGGTTATCTCTCCTTTCCACCCTTCCACTTCTGCCGCTCGATTTACCGATAACTAGAAAGGGAACTTCCGTTGGCAATCGAATGAATCACGGCGCGGCGCGGAGCGGCGCGGCCGGGACAGCGATTCGATCGAGCGAGCGTGCCGCGAACGCTCGCGCGAGTTCCTCTCCGTTCGGCCGGCCAAATCACGGACAACCGGATCGTTTGGCGAAACGCGCCTTACACGGATCGCGGACACGGTGCAACGGCGATTAAGATAAACGGCAAGGAGGGCAGGGACGCGAGAGCGTCAGAGGTTGCCCGATAAACGGAGCGAATCGAAGGCTAAACGCGCGCGGGGGTTCGCCGCGATCCGAGAGCGACTGTCGCCGATTATTATTTCCACCGAGAAGCACGGTCGGTGCCAGAGAGCAGAGGAAAGGCGAGGAAAGGAGAGGTAAGGAGAGAAAAAAGGAGAGAAAAAAGGAGAGAGAGAGAGAGAGCGGGTAAAGTAGGAAGGAGGCTCGGGGCAAACCGATCGCTTCTCTCCCACCGCACCCCAATTTTAATCAGGACCCGAAGTATGTAAGCAGGATGGATGCCTGCGAGCTCTCCCGCCGGTACTACCGGGCGTTACGATGCATGTAATTTATTTTTATTGCCACCAATTTTTTTTCTACCCCTCGATCAGCTCCTACTAATTTCGAGGAGGAGGTGCCTCCGCGAGAGGCAGAGAAACCACTCCGAAAGCTCGTGCACCAGACGCGTCGGGGGGGTATTACGCCGACCATTTCCATTTCCGAAACTTCCACCTGAAATTCTAATAATTACGCCGATGGAGGGAAATTCACGGTGACAGCCGAGGATATCGGCCGTCGATCGCTTCGCCTGTTTCGTTGTAAAATCTAACGAGCCAGCGACGTGTTTTCCCTTCGACCGAATCACGAGGGGGTACGTGGCGAAATTATAACATTAGACTGGTCTCGGAGGTAGTCCGTAGCCGGTAGATCAGTTTAGATAGCGCATAGACGAGGTAGCACCCGGTAAACTCGTTATCAGATCGATGTAGCGAGATACATATCGTATGTACGGAGATAAACGAGACGGAGGTTATGAAATTCAACGACGTAGGGCTGCGAGCTGCGAATCGCTCGAGTTAACTCATTCGCCTGCCTTTTTAGGCGTACACCGATAAACCCGAGGATTCTCCGCGATCCTCGTTTATCTTCGATTTCGTCACCGCCACCGCGGTATTAACGCTTCGCCGTTGATATTTCCATCTCCCTGGGGCCCCGCGGGCTTTATCGTCGTCGAGAAGCCACCGCTAATCCGATAATCGGATTCGAGGAAACGCGCTATCGACGATTAGACCGCGGACACGATCGAGCAAACGGTGGGAAAATTGGCGGAGGAGGAAACGGGGAAAAATTCGCGCGGCTGGTCGGAGTTCCGCGAGGAGACGGCAGTTTGACGGCGATTGCCGCGATTCGCCGGGAGGACGCCGCGTGTCCCGGTTGCTCGCTTTAAAGGTGGCTAAGATTTATAGCGAACCGGGGACGCGTAGGAGGTGGAGCAGCCGGGTAAAGGAAAGTGGGTGGAGGCAGAGGGGGTAAAAGAGATACATAGAGTGAACGGTGGGTTTTGAGTTTGAGCCGCGGGGGTTATTGCAGTAAGCCTTCTCTTGGGGGTTCAAGAATATTACTATCCGCGCCAAGCCTACCCTACGCCTCCGTCTAAACTACCCACCCCCTCGACCCTCTCGAGAACCCGGCTGGGATCCTACACCGAGGCGTCCCGTTCCGTCCCCTCCCGCTTAGCCACCCCCGGTTTTACTCCGTCTCTCGAACGCGCCAGAAGGCAAAAGGAAAAAGGAGAAACGCCTCGCTTCTCTTCTCCTTCCCTGCCAAACCCGGCCGCGCTCATACGTGCTTTCCCGATCTTTTTAAACGGCGCCTCACTTAGAAGAACACGGTTTACGTTTATAGCCGTTCATTCACCGGGCGAAGGCAGGGGCGAGAGAGAGAGAGAGAGAGAGAGAACGAACCGAAACACCGTTACACGCGATTCTTCGCCACCTCCACCGAAAACACCGAGACCACCGAAACTCCGGGGTGTGGTCCGATAAGCAATAGCGGCACGGAACAACCGGGTAATTTTCAATTTATCGATAGCCCTGAGAAATTATGCAATTTCCCGCGTCGCGATTTGCACGAGGAAATATTTAACCGTGGAAGAAGAAGAAGAAGAAGAAGAAGAAGAAGAAGAAGAAGAAACGATGGCGGAAACTTAGAAAGTACGCCCTTGTTTTGCACGGTCTCGCCGGAAAGCGATTGGTCGACGGTGCGACACGGTCGGGTTAGTTAAAAAAAATGAATTAAAAGTGTAATCCGCGCACTGATTGAGAGGGTCCACGTGCCAGCGGGAGAAAGACTTTTCCCGAGATGGAGAGCAGCTCGGTCTCGCCTCGTGATTCCTTTCGCTCTCCTGGGGACTACCACCACGGGAAAGAAGCTGCCTAATTAAACGCGGGGTCGATCCGCTACGAATGAGCTACTCTCTTCCTGGAAAGAGTATTCTTTTTCTTCGGAAAAAAGGCTCATTTTCCTCTGAATCACGATCCACCCTGAACGACGCCGTTAACTTTCCCTCCCCCGCTGCCCCCGTCCGTCTCTCGTCGGACGGTAGCTCGCGTTATCGGCCGAAGATATCGTGGAAACTGGAAAGTCGCAGCGTGACGCGGTAGATGGATGCAACCGAGAGCGGAGAAGAAGATAATTTCGAGAGTGGGTAGTATCTCCCGATTTACCTGCGATTTACTACGCGGTTTGCCCGCGTTTCCACGACTCGGGGAAATCTCGCGCGTGTCTTGGAGGAGAATCCCTGGGAAGGAACGGAGGAAAGGAAAAGGGATCCGACGAGGGTCTCGCCCTTGCCGCGCGATACGTCCTAAAGAACGTTTACGTCTTCTAAACCACGGCCTGATCTTCGGGGCCGGCTTAGTCCCGTTTTATTTAACGCGTGTTTAAAACTAATAAAACGGTGAAAGCCGGAGGGCCGGAATCGGTAGATCCGCAATCACAGCGGAGATTCCCCGAGCGGACAGACGCGTTAGCGGTGTCTCGACGGAGCCGAGGCCGAGAGGAAAAAGGAGGGAAACGAAGATGACGAAGGCTAATATCTGGTTACTCTCGGAGTTCCGACGAAACTTTAACCGTGCAAGCTAAACAATTATCGCTTAAGCCTCCGCCAGCTTACGGCGCAGTTTCTCGTCATCCTCGCCCACGCGGTTTACCCCGGCGAGGTAAACACGGCTCGTTAACGCGATTAACCTGCTGGCAAGTTTTCCGAAATATTCCTGCCCCCAGTCCCGCCCCGGGGGCCTGATCGCGACCGATCTCGAGGAAAAGTCGCCGAGGGAAATGCATTTTCGTCGGGGAAAACGCGAGGCGCGTGGCGCTGGAAAGCCGCGGTGCAAAAAATCGATACGCCGGTTAATTTATGCGTTCGTTACTTTTTTAGGTTATGCCGCGAATCAAATACGCCGACGACTAGGTACACGCAACGTTCGCGCCATAAAAATGCGTCGCCATTTCCATAATGTGATAAAGGGCGATTAAAATCGTGTGTTAGTATGCATTTTTTGCGTTATCAACGCACGATTAGCCTATTTTTTTATTCATACGGCCAGCAGGAAGGGGGAGGGGAAAAAAGCGCATTGCCGATCGAAAAGAAGGGCAGAGCCGGGCGAAGGAAACGTGGACGCTTAACGGCGCGGCGAGGCGACGGCGGCGGAAAATCGCGTTTACCAGCGAGCAGAAGCAGCAGCGGTGCTAGTGGTAGTAGTAGCGGTAGTAGTAGTACGGTTGCTCCACCTCCATCCCGGAGGAACTTGCCGATGCCAATAAAACGATTTAAGCCAGATGCAAGTATCCCTGGTGCGCTTTCCCACGATTCATCCGGCGCGTTTAATGGCGGGTAGAGGAAGGTCCTGCGTCGCTAATACGAAACACATGTCGAGGAGCCGGTCTCGCACCTGAGATCCACCGGTTACACAGTGTCGGTCGAACGACGAGGGTGGATCCTCGCAGGGGGTTGCGTTGGTCAGGTGGTGGTGAAAATGGAAACGTTTTCGGGGATGAACACCTGAGGGGAGCCCACGTGCCGACCAGATGCGAGCATCCGGCGATGTTTGCGCCGACCGTAACAACGACAGGTACCAAACCCCTCGATTCCCGTCTTTCCCGTCTTTCCCGTCTTTACCGCGTCCTCGGTTTTCCTTTCTCCGCGCCAGCTTTATGGCCGTGATTCCTCGTCCACGCCGGCAAACACGGTGGAAAGTAACGCGGAACGAAACGGCAAATGGATTCGTGATGCGGCGATGACGTTTTTCCTCGGCTATTCGCTACGAGTCTAGCCCGTAGGTTGTAAAGATTTTATTCGTCGCCGAGCCGCGAGAGAGCTTAAACGCCGCGTTAATTCAGCCTCGTTCCGTGGGAAACCGACGCGTCCTGCGAATTTAATCTCGTTATTCTCTTCGATTCGATCGGCAATTCGAAGGAAGGAAGGAAGGAAGGAAGGAAGGGAGGAAGGGAAAGAATGGAAAGCATAAATATCGTTTCTTATCACGGTTGGCCGAATCCGCGATCGTTTCGCAAGCTTTCAGCGGTCGTTTTCGCGGGGATCGTGGCGGAGAGATGGTAAAACAACGGGGGTTGAAAGGTGGTCGGCATCGTCTTCGGCGCGGCTAATTTCCTCCTCGGCGCATCGCTCGAAATATCCGGATCGGAGCTGTCCACGCCTCGAAATCATTAAAAGCAAGTTAAACGCCCTGGAAGGACGGCTTTACGAGTTGGCCGTATTCACGAGCCTAAATTATTACGTTATAACGCAGCGGCAGCCGGGGAAAGAGATTCGAGATTGGGTTCGAGACCGCGTCCGGCTCCTCTTCTCTGTCCCTGGGCGCCCAGAAAAACGGGCACGTACCTGACACGGCCTGTTTCCCCGTGACTTACGTCGAAATCTACGACGGTGTACGGCCACGACGCCGGCCCCCGGCACCAAATCCAACCGGTCCGTTTCCACAGAGATTTCCGAAATTTAAGACGAGATCCGACCGCGCGTATCCCTTTGCTCGATTCCGCTGGGCGGGCCGGTTCGATCCTCCGCCGCGAGGATATACCGTTAATAGACACGGATCTTCTTTATCAGTCCGTTTACGCGCCATCTTATTAGGCATAAATTAACTCTTCGATCGGATAGCCGTGCGATATTATTGCGAGCTCGCGCTCGCGCCAGCCTATCTACCCCCATCTGACGGCTTACTTTACGCGCTCCCGTGGAAATATTTCACCCGGTAATTAGCGCAAATCGTAATTTAACCGGCAGGGTGGGAGACGTCGCAATACAAAAGTGGATAAGTCGAGAGATTAACGGAGCTGCCTCGGCCCCGTAAGGAAAAACGAAATATTCAAATGCCGCGGGGGAAAAATATTTTTTTTCTTATCTCCGCTTCTGCCCGCGCTCGCGCTCGCGCTCGCACTCGCGCTCGCACTCGCGCTCCAGTGGCCCGGTCGCGAACCGCGAGGCGCGTATAAAGCCGAATAAAAACGCGAGCCGAGCGGTCTAAGCTCTTGCCAATTAGAAAGGCCGACTCCTTCGCGGGCTGGCGAAGCGTTAACGTTTACGTTAACGATAACGAACGGCCACGACTTAGCCGCGACTAATCCCGGCTCGTGACGCGTTCCCTAAAATACGCGCGTCCCCGCGAGGAAAGCCACTCGGCCAGAGAAAAGAAACCTTTCTAATAGCGCGATTCCTAGCGGACGCTTTCTCGACTTCACGGCGGAACGTCGATGGGAGGAATACGCGTTGGTCGGCGGAATAATCGCGAGGTTTGGACGGTTCGAGGAGGGAAAATGGGAGGGGTAGGAAGGGGGTAAGGAAGAGAACGGAATGGAGCGACCGGTACCGGGAGGTGTTCCTCCTTAAAAGCAATCGGTTGTACTACTATTTTCAACGTTTCGTCGGGGTTGAGCTCTGAGATATAACCACCCGAGATGAAATTATAGTCGCCCCGTTTCAACCGAACCTCTAACTTATGCGACGTACACGCCGCTAAATTATGTAACGCCCCACGTAGATACCCGACGGTCCCGCTGCTACAGGATGTTCCTGTGTACCGATGTTGAGTCGCGATTCCGCCTTTATCCTTCCTCCTCTTCTCTTTACCTTCTTGTCCTACATCGCTCTTCCACCGTCCACCGAGCAATTTGTTCGCCAACCGCCTCGTCCTTTTGCTCTACACGCGTACGGAATTTCCTCCTTTTTCTCTAGTCGTCGAACAACCCTCGCGCCGGCCTCGAAAAACCTCGAAAATCCCGCCCGATTTCTTTTCCCTCGCGCTAAGCGGAACGGAGACGAGAGTGGAAAGTGGAAAAAAATACACCGTGTCGGTGCACGCGTACGTCCCAAGTCGGAGAGAAATTTATTCGTATAACGGTCAAAGGATCGAATGGCTGCCGATATTCAAAGAGCACGCACGATCGCGCCGGTGTTAAACGAAGCGGTCGATTCCTTTTTCAGATAGCACAAAACCATTTTTTCGAGTACAATTGCTGTTTAAAGAGATAACCGCGGAACGAGAACGAGGACACGCAGCCTCCGTGGTACGTCCTCCTCTCTCTCTCTCTCGCGCCTTCCTCCTCTCCTTTCCCTTCTTCTTTCCGAGTTCTCGTCGTTCCTCTCGGCCGAGAGGAAAAAGGAATGAAAAGAGCGGAGAGGGGGAGAGAGAGAGAGAGAGAGAGAGAGAGAGAGTGCGGAGCGAAAGAAAGGATTGAGTAGTCGGAGCTCGGAGTCTGGATGTAACCAACAAAGAGGGTGTCGAGAAGGGCAACGATGCTCCCACAATACCGCTCTGATAAACGAGGCGACATTGTCCGTCCGTCTTTTCTCGCTCTCTACCGCCGCTTCTCTTTTCCTTTTGCCCTCTAGACCGGCGAACAGGAGAAGAGCTGCTGTCACTCGTGATGAAACGATGTCTCTTCTTTTCGACCAATCACGAACGCGTGACCCACGAGTAGCAGCGGTAGCTAGGTCGCGGTGTCCTCCTCGCTATTCCCATTTCCATCTTCCCTCCACCAGGCGCGCGCGTCCTACTAATTCCGCGCCCGGCCTCTCTGTTCTCTCGCTGCCGCGGAGAACCCACCACCGTTCCCGCCGCTGATGGCCGAAATAAATTTGATAGGCGAGGAGAGAGAGAGAGAGAGAGAGAGCGAGCGAGAGAGGGGGGGGTGTAGGATCGAGATTGAGAGGCGTAATAATCGATCCGGTTGATTTTCTGAGACGTCGTCACGCGGGATCGTTTGCTGGCGTTGAAATTGCGAGTCGACCGTCCGGTTGGCGCGGATTTAAGGCGAGAAAGCGAGGCAGCACGCACAGAGAATGCCCAGGACACGCCAGCGGAGAGACGGTTCAAAGCTGCAATTTATGTTTAACTGCCCTGGCAGTTCGTTAACGAGGACCCGCTACGGTCTTTATAAGCGCGACGTGTATCTACGATCGCTCGGCTCGAATTGGGTGGACACGTTCCCGCGGCTTTCCTCTTCCTTTTTTTCCCTTCATATTTTCGCTCGTTTAATATACCCGCAGGCGCATAAATAAATCCCTAATTGGGCCAGACCCTATTTGTTTCTCTCCTACGTCGTTCGCCATTCCGTCTCTGGTCCTTTCCAGACACTCGCTCCGGTTCTTGCCCTATTATTCCTCATCGACGAGAGGAGAGACGATCTCTCGACGTCGGTTCGTTACGGCGATCAGACGTTAGCCAGACGTTGGTGTTCGGCCGGCGATAGGAGGTAAGCGAATTTTCCGCGGTATCTAGGAACGCGTAAACATAGCTGGCCGCGCTCCACTCTGCGGGGCGAATAGTGGCGGAATGGGGAAAAACGACGACCACTGGCCGGGGGACTTATCGAAGATGTCGGGCTGATTAATGGCGCGTATTTCGGAGGATCCGAACGAAAGCCGAAAATTATTAATTTGCCCGGGTGCGTTGACCTCGAGGCACGAGCGCACACACACACGCTCGATGATTTTTATTTCTCGATACCGCGAGGTCAATGCATTATTCATGCCCGATTCGTCTCGTCGTTCTTTCGCGTATCGCGCGAATACGTATACAGGAAGGAGTTTTGTCGTAAAATTTCAGCAACGAGGAATCACGAGGCGGAAAGGCGTACCGTATGCCGCGTTGCGCTCCGGGACGGCCGATCTCGCCGGAATTTCTACCTCGCCGCGTATCCGACGTCGGTCGGGGAGAAAGAAACGCACCCCGCGGACGGGTTGCGAGGTTCCGGTTGGCCGAGGCAACGTCCCCGAGCCTCGAACGTATAGGGAAAACTTAATATTCTCGGACGTGTTTCATTAGCGGTATCTTTATTAACTAGCCGGATATCTTTATAGAGACCACCTAAAATTTGTTATCGCGCTCGCGTACGTTTCACGCGCGTCTTAACGACACGGCGGTTAGCCGGAGAAATTTCGCAGAAGGGAAGCCTGGTCGAACGGCTGGAAGCCGTGGTCGTAATCTCCGTGGCTTGCGAGGCAAACGGTAGACAGGGTGTTACCGCTTGTTTTTGCCACCGAGCATTGTCGTCGGAATTCTCGTAAAATAATTAAGAGAGCCCGGTAGCTGCCGCGACGATGGTATTTTAAAGGGTCGTAAAAGGGACGTTAAAACCTCGCCGTCTCGGTCCTTTCTACGGGAGACATCCGCCATCTGGATGATCGCGGGTTTCTCGAAGGCGAGTCCAGGCGAGTCGAGGCGAGCCGAGGCGAGCGCGCTAGCGGAACCGGCGAGACGCGCCGGAGAAAACGAGGATCGCGAAGCGGAGCCGTGACGCGGCGAGGAGACGACGGCCAGTCGAACAGCCGAGAGGAAAACGCTCGCTCGAGCAAACGAGGAGGAGGAGGAGGAGGAGGAGGAGAGCAACCCCTGGGTTGCGATCCTCGCGGAGGTGACCTCGTTGGGAGGAAACGACCAGCGACCAGGCTGGGATTTACGCGCGCGTGCAAGGTAGAAAACGCGAGGTCTCGAGGGGATAACCGGAGATATAGAAAAGGGATTTTTTCCACGTAACTCGGCGAGTGGAGCGAGCGAGGGATCGCGCGAGGGAACGCGCGAGGGAACGCGCGAGCACGCCAAGTCCGATGGTAGTAGCGGAGAATCCTTAAAATGCCACGCACAGGCGACGGAGGAAGAAAAAGTGGACGAGGGCAAATGGGGTCTCCTTGTATCGGACACGGCGAACCAACGGGCGAGCAAGCGAGAATATATGTAAATATAGTAAGAGGAAGGAGAAAGACGGAGAAGGCGGCAATTAATTATGTATACGCCTATAAAACGAAGGCTCGCGCTTTCGAGTCCATAAAGGATGCCATCGGAGTCGGAGAGAGACGGGGTGTTACGTTTATGCATCGCGTATTATTTGACGGACCAATTATCTCGAGACTCGTGTCGTATATTCTCGCGTTAAAACGGAGAAAAATCCGCTCGGTGTACGCGATCATCCCGATCCGTTTACGTAATTTCGCGTATCGAGATCGGTGGTTAACGCGGATAATTCGTCGGGTGGTTTTCTCGCGGAAGAAAGTTGCGTGGGATCGGCAGCGAGAGCGAAACGCGAAAATCCTACGAAATTAGACGCGATTGGATCCGTACTCGCGCGTGCTCGCTCGTTCGCTCGCTCGCTCGTTCGTTCGACTAATGGAAAGAAACTCGACGGGCGTTTAAGCCGAAGACCGAGGGTGCGGAGAACGATTTCTCGTTACGCCGCGCGCGAACGTTTATCGCCTCGTTTTTCTCGCCGTTAAAAAATCCCGGAGCTTTCGGCTGGCATAATTTATCCCGAGCGTCCAACGATTATACAGGTTGAACGAAAGAGTCCGCGGAGATGAAATACGGGTGATAAGCTGGCAATTTTTTCCCTCGTTTCTCGCCGTTACGCCGAACCTTTCTTATTTCCGTCCCGTGGACGTTCCGCGGCGTCCTCTGTCACCTCTGTCAGCTGCGTCGCCGCGGCGACCGAACGGAAGACGAAATTCGACAAAGGTCCAGCAACGGCTAGCCGCTGGTTCGGAGCGTTACGAGCCGTTACGTAATCGGGAATAAAATTGGAATTCTACGGACGGCTGTTATATAAGAACGCCTCTTAGACCGTCCCAGAAATCTTGGATCGTTGGTTCGTATTAGGATAGCTGCTCGGTGGTCGAGGCGACGAGTCGAGTCGTAAAGTAGTGGGCTGGGCTCCCGCGGTGTCGACGGAGGAACGAGTTTGGTGACATCGAAGGGGCCTTGTCAGGCCCACCTTGCCACTTTCCGACTCTCTTCTCTTCCCAGTCGATTTTCGAGAGCCAGCTAGGGAAAGCCTAGTTTCTCTCTCTCTCTCTCTCTCTCTCTCTCTCTGTATCTCTGTGTGTCTCTCTCGGCCTCGCGATCCGCGCGAAGCGCGTCGGAAAAACGTTCTTCTTCTGGCGTTTACGGTAACGTTTGGCGGCCGAGCTCTCGTTAGAGGCGAGCGTTCGAGCTCGCGTTGCATCCTTGAACAACCTTCCTCGTGGCACGGGACCTGGTACCTTTTACGTATTTGGTCGAGGCTATCTCGGTACATTATATCGGAGAAATAAGCGTTCGCGAGGCGTAGGCAGACACGCCGGTATCCCGAGAAGTAGATCTTCGATCTGGTCTTACGGCTCTCTGCCGCTCTCTGCCGCTCTTTGTAGCTCGCTCCCCGTAGCTCGCGCGCTCGTGTAAGTGAAACACGTATCTCTCCTTTGGGACTATTCCAGTTCTTTCGAACGAAACGCGCAGACATTTATCCCGCTTCAAAAATTACATCTTCGATCCTCGCGGAAATACTTTTTCCTTCGCTCGCCTCGGCAAGAAAGAACGGGGAGGAAAGGGGAAATTTGCGAGAGGAAAATTTTCACCGCGTCTAGATGCGATTGGAGGGTGGTTGAGCGATGTCGAGGAACGAGGTAACGCGGTTGAACCGATCCTTTCGATCCACTCTGTCAGCCCGTCAGCCAGACAACCGACCAACCGACCGACCGACCGACCGACCGACCGACCGACCAGTCACCCAGCTTCCCGCCGGTTTTCCATCTCTGGTATCTCCGGACATTATATCGGAGAAATAAGCGTGTTCTCGCGAGGCGTACGCGAAGAGGCTGCTGCTCCTGCTGCCGTATCCCGAGAAGTAGATCTTCGATCTGGTCTGTGTCGTTCTTCGGTCTCTCGCGTACATACGAAAGTACGTAACTCGAGGTACGTATCTTTCCACGGAGAGCAGCACGCTGCCGAGTCCCTTAAGGTTTCGCTTTATCTCGGATCGGGCATTGTCGCTCGCGCCGGTTGACAGTGGCCGAGGGCTACCGGGAGAGGAGAGAGGAGGACCATCGCCACCACCGTGGCCGGAGATCCGCTTCGAGATCGAAGATCCGAGGAGGAGCGGCGGCGGGACGACGAGAACGGGACGACGAGTGAGAGGAGGCAGATCGAACCATCTTCTGCCGGGACGGGGATCACGAGCAGAGGCTACCACCGTCCTCCGCGATCGAGCAACCATCCGAGCCCTCTCCAACGACGCCCGTCACTTGTCCCACCGAGGGACAAGTTGCGTCCACCAGATTCTACAATTACTCCGAGCCTTTCTGCGAACTTACTTCGCGCCCGCCGTTCCCCCTTCCAACCCTCTCCGCAGCTTCGCCGCTTCCTTTTTCCTCGCGTTCCGAAGAATTAATTACCGAGTTTTCGCTACTACCACCGCTACTATACCATTCTCTCTCTCTCTCTTCCTCTTTGGAAGAGTCTCTCCGAAAGACGCGGGGATCTTGCTCGAAACGCGAGATAACGTAACGAGTGTACAGACCGGTGGAAGAAATACACCGCGTGTCGGAGATGGAAGCGTAGATCGGGGATCGAGCAGGGGCAGAAGCCGGTCCGAACGGACGAGATCGAACGTCCGTTCGGTTCGACTAGAAGAGGTGGACGCGTGTTGGCGATCGAGCCACGATCTCACCAGCGACCGCCGTCACGCGGACAAGTAGCGTACCACGGATTCGTAGATTACTCCACCGGTCGTTCCGCGAACTCCCGAGTCCCCCGAAATCCTCCGTCCGTCCGTCCGTCCGTCCGTCCGTTTGGATCCGCGTCGGAGGATGGCGGTAAGGCCAGCCGTGGAGCAACGCAATATCGTATATTCCGGATTTCGACGAGGGTGCTCGGATTGTAAATAACGCAAAGTACGGGCTGGATGCGTGCCTGCGGGAATAGGTTAACCTTCGCGAGCGCGTGGAAAAGAGTATTCGCGGAGTACGGAGTAGGCGCGGCGTGTCTCGGGGGCCCCTCGGGCCTCTCGGGACATCCAATCCGTGATTTCCGGTTTACCCGTCGTCGCATAAATTCTCCGAGCGAATGGGAATCGGTCGGTTCGGATGCCAGACGGCGGTTGGCGATACGCCGGTGCCGCGCGCGCCTTCCTTCTCGCGGAGAAGAGAAGATCGGCAGGTCCGAATGGGCGAAAGGTGCTGCGCGAAACGCCGAATAACATACTAACCGGGTGTCGCGCGGTGATAACCTGTCGTAGGTGTTCCGTTAGCCAACTGCCATAACGCGCGGCGGGGCAAAGCCGATCTCTCGCCGAGTTTGCCGGCTGCGAGGAGGAGGAGGAGGAGGAAACCGCGATAAATCGCGGCGTACGAAATCGGAGCGACCGAGACGAGAGGAAGCAGAGAGGGTGGGGAGTGGAACGCGGACCAGTAAAAATTACGAAACGACTGGGATGAAAAAGGAATTTTGACAAGCGCGGCAATATCGACGGCGTCTCGCGTGCTCCTTTAAAACGAGTACCGTACCTATACCTTCGAGTCTGAGGTTCGATCGTATCGTTACCAGAGGGTACCTCCCCGCGACGTCATGAAAGCTGGTTCGTTTTGGTTTCCCGGGATCGTATATTGCGAATTTAGTGGGGAGCCAGGACCCTCGGAACGATCGGTTCGCTCGTAGCTGGATCGCTGCCCGATCCTCGGTCCTCGTTCCATCCTCCTTCTCTATCTCTCCCAGCCGTCCTCTTCGCCTTTTTTCCCCCGTATACCCAACGTACGTATTCCGTGCTGCTTGTTTTTATCGACACGAATGGCACTTTATGACGTCCCGTCAGCCGGCCACTCTACGAGCTTCGTCTTCCTCTCTTCTTTTTCCCTTTTCGCGTCGTTCCACGCCAACCTCCGAGCTTTCTACGCGCCCTCGATCGCGCTTCTCCTCCTCCTCCTCCTCCTCCTCCA
>NIJG01000134.1:4687354-4708072 GCA_002201625.1 Euglossa dilemma | reverse complement strand
GCGACTTAATTCCAACGGGTGGGTTTTTCGCTAGCGGTATCGAGCGGTATCGAGCGGTATCGAGCGGTATCGAGCTGTATCGAGCGAAAAAGCGGCAGCTCTTTAATCGAACCTGTCCGCTCGGTGGATGCGCTAACGACGACTCGATCGAATGTTGCATTAACTAGACGCTACGTAGACGGCCGGCGCAGATAAACGTCTGTCGCAATTACAGGTGTTACAAGTTCAGTCACAGCCGGCCTCTGTAATTACGTTATCTCTGTTATTTCCTTGCAGGGCGGTGTTATGATTATCGCGGTTACCTTGGATATTCCCGCGCCGCGCTAGTCGATAAATAGCCAAGTTTTAGCCAGGGAAACGTCTGGTTACTCGGTCTGTCGGTAAAGGACGAGCCGCGAGGTTACGAGGTCACGCGCGACTTTTCCACCGACGATCTCGATCTCGATCTCGATCGATGGCTCTCCGTCGCCGGAGAGCAGAAGAAGAACGGGAAGAGGCGAGGACCGGCGGGTCGGAATTTACCTGGGAAGAATGGGTGAAAGTCGGGCGGCGAGGAACGGCGCGAGAAGGGAAGAGAAGCGACCGGTCGAATTTCCCAGTCTTCTCACGCGAGATCGTGCCCGCGGGATTTTCTTTTTTACGCGTCGGTTGGCGCGAGCGACTGGCGGACGGTCGCGGGCAATAACGAAGGACGGCTGGGAATTTTCCGCGGGTCCGGTCGCACCTTCGAGGAAACGAGAAATCCACTCGGAGGAGCGCGTAGACGCGAACGCGGACAGAGGCGGATTATTTTTCTGCGGTGGAAAAGGTAGGTAGGTAGGTAGGTAGCCAGCCAGCCAGCCAGCCAGCCGNGAAGAGGGAGAGTGAGAGAGAGAGAGAGAGAGAGAGAGAGAGAGAGAGCCAGCCAGCCAGCCAGCCAGCATCCTCGGAGATAAGGTTGGTCGGCGCAATAATAAAATGCCTGCGGGGTGATCTATCGATCGAACGCGACGCCGTCGACGCGATCTACGACGGGCGGGCAGGTACGCGGACCGAGGCAAGGTGGAATTATCGCGATGTCCCTTGATCGATGCGATTGTCGTTAGATGTTGCTAGAGAGAGAACCGGTATTCGCTGGCGAGTAGCGACAGCTGCGAACTCGTACTCGCGCTGGAACGTGCTCGAACAAAACGGCACGCGCGTTCGCTCTCTCGTCCTTCTCGACGTTCTTTCCGCGGCGCGGCGCGACGCTCTCGACGCTCGTCGAGGATCGCGCGCCACGCGCTGTTCGCGTTACCCTTATCTGGCCTCCTCATCGGGGACCGTTTCCTTTTTACTCGTTAACGAACGCGCGCGGTTCTACTCGAGAGAAGTTATTTCGCGCGCGCCGAACACTCTGAAAGGAGGATTTAGAAATTACGCCAGATACGAGCCGGATATTGCGCTCCGTTTCCTCCGAGCAATACCGTAACACCAGTCCAGCGTAGGCCAATTACTTTGCTCGAATGCCAAACTATCCCGGAGATCTAGACTCGGTTCGTTCCGATCGAACATCCTCTCGGAGGCTGCCGTTTATCCATCCTTGCCACCCTTGCGTACTCGCCGCGACTACGCCGCGACCATCCGACCAACGATCCAGAGACTAGCGAGGATCGGCAGTTTTCCGAGAGAGCAGGCGAAGAACGCGATCGAGAGCGGACTTTGAACGGTCGTACCGTCGCTCGTGTCCTTCGCTGTTCATAATACCGGTCGACTCGGTTGCGTAAGCGATCGATTGGCTAGCAAACGGGTACAGTGGGCAATATTGCTGGTAGACTCGGTTATGCTCGCCGCTTATACTCGATCAAAACGATTATAAACGATCCTTATTACGCCCCGGGCGCATTCCTGAGGGATCAGCGGCTCGCGCCGAGACAAAAGAAAAAGGAACGGCCCGTTTCGACTCCACCGATCCTCTTCCCGCTCTTCCCGCTCTTTTCCCTTCCTCCCCCCCCCATCCCCCGCCTTTCCATGCCGCGCCAGCGAAAATTTCCCGATAGGCGCCACCTATCCTTCTCTCCTCGGCTCGCCTCGAGTTCGATACACGCGTCGCAAGCGAATTATCCGTTTTATCCGACCGATCGACCATCGGTCCGAGATCCTTTAACCCGAACCGGAGACTTTATCGTTATTCGTTGGTCGATCGATCCTAGGATCGGTCGGTAATCGACGTGGACACGGACATGGACGCGCTAGTAGCCATGGCGACGAATCTGCCGCAGAAAGCACGCGATTGGTTTTCGCGGCACGATCTGACCTAAAACCGAGCTCTGCTCGGTTAGACTCTCCTCCTTCGCCTCCCCGTTTCTACCAACTGCCTTCCTTACCTCCTTCATCCACCTCCTCCTCCTCCTCCTCCGCCTCCATCGACTGCTGCTGCTGTCGTCGGTACCGATGTGCCGCGTCTCTCGGTTCTTCCCTGTCCCGGTTCCGTGCCGGCGATCTTAGCACGGCAGTGCCGGTTTCTTTGGGCGCTTAGAAAAACGTTGATTTCACTCGGTTGGAATGGTGACACGATGTGCACGTCGCGTTTACACGAGCGCCTCCTCCGTTCCTCTCTTCGCTACCGCGACTCCGCGTCGAGCGCATTGTACAGCGCATACCTAAACCGAGTACATTATGCGAGCGTCGCGCCGTTGCAGACAGCGCGAGACACGCTCCATCTCCCTGTTGTGTTTCGCCGAGAAGAAGTCGGATAACGTGCCGCGCGAAGCTTACGGTTCCACCGCGTCGGGGGATCGAGCGATCGACGCCCTGTGTTCCTTTCGTGACAGCTACGAATCGCGACAATTTGTAAGTACGCGCGAATTAATGAAACACGCTGCCGTTACACGCGCTTATCCGGAATGCATCTGGCGCGTAGGCACGCCGCTTTTCGTATCGGCGGGTATATAGTTTCAGCACGGAAAACGTTCGACGCGTATATACGTTGCGGTAATCTATGGCGATCCAGCCTCTACCGCCGCGCTTATCGCTAGATCTCCCCGAGGCTCGTATACACTTGCAGCCCGACTCCGCGCCGCGTTTGTACTTCAAGTTCAACCAGATCTTGTCTCGTCTGGTAGTACGCAATGCTCGCATAATGTACCCGGTTCGGGAGGTAGGGGGCGAGCGATGCACCGGACACGCCGGCCAACAAAGTGCCAACACACCGCCGCACCGGCCCGTCATTCCGAACCTCTATCGCGTAATCGTACGGAACGCCTAGCGGAAACCAGCCTTCTCTCCCTAAGCTCCTGCGAAATCCTTCCATTCCGCGTCACAGACACCGAGATAATCGTCCCACCCACGCGTCCCCTCTCTTTCCCTCTTTCGCTCTGTCTCCGGCGCGTACCACTAGCAGGGGTAACGCGATATCGCCTTTTTCGTCGCGTACGGTTCGCAACTAAATACGCGTGTCGCGTCGATATCCTGCCCGTGGAAGGTGTTTCCGAGGCGGAGGGGCAGGGCGAGAGGGAGAGAGAGGGAGGGAGAGAGAGAGAGAGAGAGAGAGAGAGAGAGAGGAAGGAGAGATAAAGAAATATCGGCAAAGGTACAGACGGTGGTAGCTGAGTTAGGGAGCGGCGGTTAGGACGCGAACCTGTGTGTAAGTGTAAAGGGTTGGTCTTGTCGAGGTATCCGGAGGCCCTTACGGGCCGCAGAGGGGAATGCGGTTATGATAATGCACCGGCCACCGTGCTACGCGAACAGACTCCGGAGGTGAACTCGCTCTTTCCCGTTCTTTCGCCGGTTATTTCGTCTCCGTCCAGCCCGGGGAACCCGCCGGGGGAGAGCCGTCCTGCATCGCGCCGTATCCTTCTGCGGCTTATTCTCCGTAACGCACCCACCGTCTGTGCCCACTTATCCGCGCCGATAACCGATTTTGGCAAACCCCTCGCGGTCGGCTGACGGTCGGCTGACGGTCGACTCGCGGTCGATCGCGCACGAACGCGCGCACTCGCTCCATTGTTCCTATAGCCGCGCCGCCACCGACTACTCGCGCTCCGATCCGATCGTTTCCCGCGTCCTCGTCGCCCTTCCCGAATTTACCGCGCAATCCTTCTTCCAACTTTACGGCACGCGCGCCGTGAAACGGGGCTACTTTATCCGCGGTTCGTTTCGGCCATCCCCGCCTCCGATTTCCCGGTTTAAACGACAGTTTAGGCCGCGATCCACGGATTTTCGCCGCGGCCGAATAGATTTTTAAGAACGTTCCTCGTCGGTCGAGGATCACCGCGCCTGGATTACCGCGCGATCTACGCGGATAAATCGTTTCCGGTCGATTGAGCGTTCGCGGTGACCTGCGACGAGATTGCCCGATTCGTGATTCTCTTTCCTCGCGGGCCGAGCCGAGCGAGGCAGATGGAAGCCCGAAAGGAAGGAGAGGAACGAGGAAAATATCGGGAGTGGACTGGACGGAAGGCAGCCTGGATCCTTCGGTGGGGCCACCCTCCGTCCTACGGTTCTCGTTCATGGTAGGGGTGGTTTTTAAATAATTCCACTATTTCCATGCATATTGCAGGAAACAATTACAACTGTAATTGCTAATAGAAGATTCCAGGCGAGGCCAGGTTTATCTCGAGGTTCAAACCCGCTCCTTACCCACTCGTCTTGTCCCCTCCTATCCTCTCGTTGCTTGTCTTTTCCCCCCGCCGACCCCCTCCGGCCCCCTTCGGCCCCGTGGCACGGCCGCCGCCGCCGCCGCCGCGCTCCGGCGTCGTGATTCTTCGCGTTTCCAATCTTACCGAACGCTCTTCGATACGAGACTGGTTGAATGGTACTCGCGGAAGCTATTACGATCGAATTATCGACCATGCTCCCACCCGCCATCGCTACGTTACATCCTCGAGCGTCTCGCGGTTCGTTTTATTCCCGCTCTCACCGGCTTTGATTCTGGAAAAGCTCCGCGGTCGCGAGACCGACCGGGACACCGGCAACCGACAGCCGGCAACCAGAAACGTTCCTCTCGTAATCGATGACGGAAGTTCTCGAGGGACGTCGGCTTCTTTCCTCTCTTCTCCCGCTCGACGACGCGATGGAAGAACAGGAGGAGGAGGAGGAGGAGTAGGAGGAGAAGGACTCGTCTCGATATCGTAGTCAAAGACACGACGGAAGAAGAGACGGGCACGCGGAAAGTGGCGTCTGCGGAGCAGCGGCGAAGAGAGAAAGGAAGAGAGAGGGAGAGAGAGGGAGAGAGAGAGAGAGAGAGAGAGAAGGAGAAGGGAGGAAGAAGCCAGCGGGCCGAGCGGACGGAAGGGACGAAGGGAGATCTGGAAGGGAAAAAATCAAGCAAATTGGTATGCAGCACACAACAACCGACGGGTGGAACGAAGGGGGAGTGAAGTTAGGCCAGCTAGGGGTTGCTGCTCCTAGAGGGTGGGATCAATACTCTCTCTTTCTCTCGTCCGCTCTTCCACGCGCTCTCGCGTCCACACGGACCGACTACACCGGGCTACGGGAACACGACCGAGGCAACCTCCGCGTTTTTCTCTTCCGTTTCTTTTCTCCGACTTGTTTTCCTTTCTTTTCGACGGTTCGTTACGTACCGCCTCGCAGCAGCAAATCCCTGTACCGCGCGAGAAGAGGAGGGAACCGGAGCAGACGCGCGCCACGCTCTCTCTTTCTCTCTCTGTGGCAGAGCGAGCTGGAAAATTCGGGATAAAAGCGCGAAAACGAGAAAGATCGCGAGACCGACGGCCAGGAGAGCGAGGGGAAAGGAAGAGAAGCAGGGAGAGAAAGAGAGAGAGAGAGAGAGAGAGAGAGAGAGAGAGAGAGAGGGGACAAAGGTAAACGACGCGAAACGTAGTTACGCGGTGGGACGTAAGACGCGGAGAGGCGAGAGTCGAGAGGAAGAAAGAGGAAGAAAGAGGATGTGGTAGGAAGAAAGACGAAGGGGGGTTAAAGGATCGGCTCCCTACGCGCGACGTGCCGATGGATCGTTCCGGTCGAAATTCCCTCGCACACCGGAGTTACCGAACTATGGAATCGGGATAATTAGATTCGTTGGAAACGACGCAGGAAACAATAACCCGGCGTATCGCGTTACGCCGAATGTCAATTCGGAGTCGCGATTATTTCGGGGCGTATATCGAGCGGATTTAATGGAGGCCGAAACGCGGCGTGGAATCAAATTTTATTCGGAGGATCTGCCCCGGAGCGTGCGTACCAATTACGCGCAAGTGGTGTACGGTAAGGCATTTATTATTTTCCGAAATTACCGCGGACCCGGACGCGAAAAAGAAAGGAAAAAGAACGGGAAAGAACGGAAGAAGAGGGAAAAAAAGAAGGATTTTCATTTAGGGACGCGAGCGGTTGGAGAGATATAAAATTAACGCGAACGGAGACGCGTAACTGGGGATGATCGCGCGACCACCAGCACCCTTTCGCGCGGAATTTCGCGAGAAATTTTCCACCGGTACGGTACTAATATAATTACGATATTCAGCCGGCGCGAATATACCGAGGGATTAGCATGCCGTATCCTCCTCGCGGAGCACCGCAACAGGAAGAACTCGCCCTAATTCGAGACTCGACTCCTCTTCTCTGTTTTCGCTTACCGAAAAGCCTAGGAAATTCATGGTACACGAGACTTACCTAAGTCATTTCGCTAACGAGATCGCTCCCCGTTCCTTCCTTCTCTCTTCTCGTCTTACCGGTCCTCCTCCTGCCCGCCGTCTCCGTGTGCCCTCGCGGTTGCGGTAATTAAACGATCGCGGCTACGGGATAAAACGGACATTCGCGGAGATGAACGGAGGAAACGCGGCGCGGCGTCGCGCGTCAGGTTACGCGGTGGATTTCGAGTAACCCTATGGGTCGTGGAAGGTGGTCGACCTTGGCACGAAAGAGACAGCATCGGAAATTCTAACCCCTAACCCATCGGGGATAGCCGTGAACTCTTGGCCGCGCGGCTAACACCGCGAAAACGCTTCGCATTGTTCGGCCGCGCGTATTATTTCCGTCATCGCCTTTTCTGTGAGACGACTTCCGTCGATGGGGTCACATGGCAGGAAATAGCCGTCCGAATATTTCCCAGTGATTGTTCCTTATGTTAATCGCGAGCGAACTGGAATTTTACAAAAGGTCGTAACCATCGTACGTCACGCAATTTCGTTCAAGTTCCACGTCGTTCCGTTCCGTGCCGTTCCGTTCCGTTCCGTTCCGTTTCGTTCCGTTCGCCTATTTTTCTCTTTTTCTTTCTCCTTTTCCTGGTTTTCCACGCGCGACCGTTGTTTCGACCGTTGTTGTCGCGTCCGTTGTCGCGTCGGCCGTCTATTACGCCGAGTACCTACGGTACCAACGATGGTTTGGCAGAATCGCGTGTCACGGGCCGATTAATTACCTCGTTTGACCGATCGCGAATGAAAAAAAACCGTGTGGCATTCGTGACGCGACGTCGTTAGATCGGCACGTGCCGATTCGATCGCCATCGCTTCGTTTCGCCGCGAATATTCCCGTGCATCGTCCGACTTATTGGCCGCGTTCAACAGACCGGTAATTACGTCGCAAAGACGCGTCTCTCCAGCTGCTGGACGTATTAATTCGACACACGGCTTCAAACTTAACCGCCGGTTCCTTTTCCTTCTTCCTTCTCCACCCGACGGTTTAATAAACCCGCTGACTTTCCTCCATGCAGCATTAACCCAGGACGTGACTGTCCGACCATTTGTTCCCGCTTTTCGTCCGTCTTTCTTCCTTATCCGCTCCGCGATTCGCTTCCCTTCTCCCTTCCCTCTCTCCCTTTCCCCCCTCCGTCAAACTTTTCTTTCCTTTGCAGGAAATTCTGGTCCTTTGTTTCCGAACACGCGGATCGCCGCGGCGGCTCTCTCGGCCCGCGAAACCGTCCGACGCGAGAATCTTTCTTAATACCTTCTTAAGACGACCTATCCCGTTCGAATTCGCTCGACGGCCAAGCTTTCTTCGGATTATTCTCTTCGGCGAAAGTTGCCGATGCACGTCGTCCCCGACGACGGCGGCGTTGGCGAAGGAGAGAGAGAGAGAATCGCGCACGCTCGGTATCGCGAGTAGGAGCAGCGGAAAAATTACAAAGTGGAAATAATAATAGGAGAAGCCGAAGAAAGGAAAGGAGGAAAGTAAGGAAAGTAAGGAAAGGCAGGGCGATACGGGAGGGAGTGCGAAATGGCTTTTCTTTCCTCTCGCCCCCCGCCTCGTCTCGGACCCCCGGTCCCTTTTTCTCGCCCTTTATTGAAACAAGATTCCGGTGTACACCGAGTTCTCTTCCGTTCCGACCGAGACTTTTTCCTCCTTGCGGGACTTTGGTATTGCATAACGCGATATGCATAATAACGGCAAGATATTAGAGGTAAAAACGATAGTATACACGGGAGTGCATGTGCAAAGCATTCCGGGGAATGCAGTCGCTCGAACGATTAACGAGAACGCACGAGCAAGAGCTTGAACGGTTACGTGACTGACACGGTGTCACGTTATGCATCAAAAGATTATTAATTCTCACGCGCGTACTTACCGACTCACTGCTTCCATTAATGCCGTTTCCAATGTTTTGCCTTGCATATCGCGAATCTTTAGCGAGGAATTAATTGAACGAGGAAGCAATTAACGAGGAATTACAATACAGGATCGCGCGTATCGCTCGGTACGTATCGGCGGCCGCGTTATTCCCGACACTTACCGGAACACTTTAAACCGTGAAGCCGCGGTTAGCATAGTTTGTAGCGCGTCGTGATTTATCGCCGGGTCGATTTTATCGGTCGTAAGAGGGAAAAGTTCGGTGACAGGTACCGCGACAGTTGGTATCCGCCCGTAGGGAATGCCAGCCGTCAGGGATGCGAGAGAAAAGGAGGACGAGGATAAGGAGGAGGAGGAGGAGGAGGAGAGAAGGAGAAGAAAAGTCGGTGGTTACGGGCTGAAACGCGTAATAAATAATAATAATTGCCGGTACGTGTTTGCACAATGCGGAGGGCCGCTTAGGCCGGTAGATCGGGGCAGAAGGATGGTTGGTATAGGGCCACACGGCTACCGTACGCACCGCCACGTCGCTTCTCGTTAGAAAGAAAAGACGATCCTCTCTCTATGGAGAGATTAAAACACGCCGCGTGTCCTTCCTCTCCTCTCTCTTTTTCTCTCTCTCTCTCTCTCTCTCCCCACAAAGATCCCATGCCACGGATTAAAAAGCTTCCTACGCGTACGTACACCGTGGCGATCGTTCCGCGTTTCCCGACGTCCCGGCGACGTCCCGGCCAACGATCGACACGACAGAGCGTCGCGTGGTGGAGCGAAACCGACGATATCGCGTATATCGGGCCAACGAAATTTTATAGGATATAAGATCCGTGCCCCCGTGCCGAGACCTTAATATTTTATCTTATCGGTCGAATAAGAATTCATATCCGCTGCCCCTTTGTGGTCAACGTTCCCTCGTTCTCGGCGATACAACACCGCGCGGTTCACGGAGCATGGCAAATTTTCGACTATTTTCTCAACGACGCCGTTGTTGCTCCTTTTCCTTCCACGCTCCGACCAACGTCCTCCGTGGCACGCATTCCACCGTGTCGCGATCGTAACGAACCCGATTAACCGGACGATCTCGCGTCTCGCGAAACGCGAAAACCTGGGAAGCCAGACCGCGGGGGGAAATATTTCCGTCCCTTTCGTCGAGCCGTAAAAGATGTATGGGAAAAAATGTATACGCGGTGGAAAACTGGCCCGGTGAAGGAGGATCAAACGAGGGAATTAAGGAGGCCGAAGGGTGTTCGCGGCTTCCATTCTTCCCGATGTCCTTTCTCCCTGTGATTTTGAGAATAGGGACGGCTGGCCGTAAAGATAAAAATAGTTTACCGCGAGCACGCGGAGCGGCTAAAAATTCGAACCGGCTCGTAAAAACCCACCGTAATTTATTTTCGTATCGCGTATCGTTTCGCGTGTCGTATCGTCGTGGCCGCCGTGCCGGTTCCCTACACGCGGTACGAATTTACGTACGTACCCCGGCATTCTCGGGTCCTTGGGCTTTTTTCCGGGTTAGCTTTTAATTTGCCAGGGAACGCGCGGGATCGCGGCGAGGAAATCGGCCGACACCCTCGGCAGCCTTTCTCTCGCCACCGCCATTTTAACCTCCTCCATTTATCACGCTGCGCTCGATCGTCTTCTCGATGACAAAGGATCGCGCGGTTCGCTCGGCAACCGCATTTTTCTCCGGCCTTCTCATCCCCTCCTCTTCTAGCCTCTCTTTCGCTTCCACGGCTCTTTTTATTTTGCGGAACCACGTGCGTGCCGGCGCATAACTTTCAGGTGTCGCGTGGGCTTTATCGCGCAGACACCTGTCCTACTTACGGCTCGTTATTATCGTCCCTCCTTATCTCGCGCTTCCGTGAGCCTTTTCGAGATGAGACGCCGAGTACGACATCGCGGCCTTCGACCAACAACGATACATCGCTCTATTCCGTCCCCTGGTAATTCGCCGTGCGCGGGCACAATCCGAGGCGTTGAAGGATCTATCGCGTACGATGACGCGTAATTACAAGCCGAGAATCAATCGGAACGAGCTAGAAGAAAAAAGTCGGGCGAATCTGCATGCGGGAGAGAAGAGAGGAGCGGAGGCTGGGTTTCGCGAAACGTTTGGAGCGCGCGTCGCGCGTACCAGCTATGAAATAGCATTTAGTTAGGCCCAGTTATGGGATTTCGGCAGATTAGGGGTTATTAGGTGTCGGTGTCCCTGTGTTTCCAGCACGGCCCATCGCAGGGTGCTGTTTAACTCCGGTGTGTGCGCTGTTTTCGTTTCGACGTTTTTCGGCCCCGCGGTCCCTGGCAGCCGTGTAACGTGTTATTACGTGTCTGGCGGTCGAGCAGCCGTAGAAAGAGAGAGGGGCGAGAAAAAATGAAGAGGACCAGGGAAGACGAAGCGAGAGGGTCCAAGAGGAGCCCCACCTCGGCCACCGCAACCCCCGGAGCCGACTAAACCTGGCCCGTCCTGGCCCGCGGCCACGCTGCCACCAGTGTCTCTCAATAAAAATTATCCAAATTGCCGCGAAATTCCGCTCCGCGATCGAACAGTTCTCCGTGGGGACCGGGTTCCGAACCCGACGGCATTCTTTCGCCTCTCGATTTTCCCCGTTTATCCGCTCGGTCCGATCGCCACCCCCGGCACCGATCGCGTCCGACCGCTTCGGTATCGCGCGAAACGCCAGAATCGAGACGCGCGGGGTTGCTCGGTTAAGCGGGTTCCTCGTTTCGTGGCCCGTAATGAACTTCGTCATCCGGCTGAAAACGAGTTAAAAGGCATCGCGAGATGCTCCGGGCGAATCTTTATTATGCGAGGATGGGGTTGCAGGTCGTTATCTTATTCAATAGCTGGCCCCCGAAGAGGAACACCGTTCCGAGAAGCCGATGTAGTTTCGGATAATGGACCGGCGAATTGGGATATAACGTGTCTTAAATTGTCTAATGAGTGACCGAAGGGTACCAAGGGCTCAAGGTCACTCTATTTTTTCACGGAAGGAATCATTATGCCGATAATACGCGCGGCGAGGAATATCTGGGAATTTACTTCGGGTCGGAGGGTGGTGCGCGTAATTTCGTAATTTTTCCTCGAATTTTCGAGTCTCGCGTGAAGCTGAAGCGCGCGCGCGCGCGCTCGCGAGCGGCATCTTCCGGCAGATTTTCCGGCAGAGGGTTGATAGGGAGCGTGTCTCGACGGAAGATTGCCGGGTCATGGGGAGGGGTGGTCGGGGGAGGAACGATCGATTTTTAAAGCAACCGCAATATTTGACAGCTACAGCCCAGGGCTGTGGTTTTGGCGCCACCTGTTTCCCGACCCTTCGGCCTCCACCCACTCTCCTCCGTGCACTACCACGCGAGCACGCGTGCACACGCACAGGCGGGCAAGAGAAAGAGGGAAGCGGGATCTACTCGGGCGTCTGCGGTCCACGGGTAACTGCACCATGCCGGCAGACACGCCACCAATAAGTGAACATCGGTTGCGTTCAACACCCTCGCTTTGTTCCACCCTCCTCGTTCTCGTGAAACCTTCCCAAATCCATCGCTACACGACGCGCGTCCACCGTCTCCGATCCCTTCGGCTTTCTACCCAGATTTCTCCTTTTTATTCCGCCAAACCTCCCTCTCTCTATCCTATCCTCTCCTATCCTATCCTATCCTATCCTCCGCGCCAATCCTATATCCGGCGAAATCGATATATACTCGCATATATATAAATGTGTGTGTATGTGTGTGTGCGTGTGTGTGTGTGGAGGTTGGTCGGAAAGAACGCTGGAAGCTGGAAATCCGCGAAAGGAGGCTCGGTGAAAGAACGGGGTGCTCTAAACGGATCGGAGGACTCGTGGCGCGGTAAGAAGCGGATGGAAGAAAAGCAAAGGGAGGGTTAGGTGCGTGAGAAGGAGACTCGAGTTGACAGTGGCGTGATGTATGTCGGAATGACCTCCGAGTCCGTGGGCGCACGACCCTCCTGCGAATATATCGAGGCCTTTGGACGACATTACGGTGCTATATGCGCGGTGTGCCATGGAGAGACATTGATTTATACGAGGCAAGAGTGAACCGCTCGCGGACCACCTCGGCCTCTTCCGAGTCTCTCTCTCTCTCTCTCTCTCTCTACCCTTCGGCACCGTTCGGAAATCATCTCTTTTAGCGAAATTATACCTCGCCGAACGGAGAATGCCGCTTAGCGGCTGCAACCTACCATTTTCCCATAGATTTCGTCACGCGCCTATTTAAAAACCCAGAGGTTGCTAGAGTCTCTGGAACGGCGGTAAGCACCGGAGTCCAGGGGAAATTTCGGTCGCCTAATAGCCAGCCTCTGCCAGCCGGGGCACCACCTATCGCCGTTATGCTCGATGACAGCCTCGTCGAGCAACGGTACCAAATATTTGCCACGCTCGTTTCTCTTCGCCTCACCTCGCCTCGTCCGCGTTTATCCAACGGATCGAGCAATCTCGATGGTCGGGGAGGCGCTCTAAGACGCTGACGAGAACGCGTGAAACGGAAGGGAAGGGAAGGGGAAACGGAACGGAAGGAAAGAATTCGAGCGCCGAGTCGATTTTGACGGAACGTGGACATTATTTATTTTAACCCCAAAGTAGGCTGGGGACCGGGGTACATTCTTACGAGGAGTCACGTAGCGCGGAGGTAGCCGGAGGGTGTCGATGGAAGCCGATATATTGGCATACCTACGGCAAAAAGAATTTCCAACGCGTCCGTATTCTCCTGTTCAGCCGCGGTCATCCCCCTTTCGCTTCTCGCCTCGGAAACGCTGCCCAGCCGAGCATCCACGGTGCAACGCTCAATTGCGAGTGTCGAGGGTGTGATAGATGTCCTTCCAGCCCTGGAATGTGCCACAGCCTCGAAGGAATGGCAAATGACACGCGGAGACACGCGTCGGTCGGGACCTTGGACCGTCCGAAATCGTCGATTCGAGAAACTCGATCGAATCCTCTAATTCGCTCTTCGTTCCCGTCCGAGGATCTCCGAGGGTCTCCGGGATTTAGCGTCGCGATCCGTTCCGGAGAAAGACAAAGAGAGAGAGAGGGACCGGAAGGGAATTAATAAATCTGTCGAGGGTGTCGCGGGACGATAAGCGAAGGAGAGATGGAGACGCGCGGGGTGGGACATAAAGTGGCGTTCATCACGCACAATAGACAGTGGCGCGGCAGAATACCCGGCCGCAGCCGTAAACTGGAAATATGTCAAAGATAATAAAACAATTAGCCATAAAACATAACGACCCCCGGGTGTACCGTATATTCGAAGCGAAGTCGCGGCGAACGAACGACGGCGAGCTCGCCGAGGGAAAAGGGGAAGACCAGGTCAGTCTGGAACCACGGCCGAGCGGAAAAAACTCGCGGAAAACAACGAAACGAACCAAGGATTCGACGCGGAGAAACTCGCGTTTTATCTCTATCGCTCGGTTTACGCGACGCGAGGCGGCGTTCCACCCCCGGAAGCTGGAAAAACTGGCGTGCAGGGTTCAAGGTCGGGGCAGTTTCGAGTCTCTGCCGCGAGGGTAAGAAAAGGGGAGCGGAAAGGGGCCTGGCAGCACGGCTGCGATGATAAATCACTGGCGACGCGCGAGTATTTAAACGAGGCAGCCTTCCTCTCGGTGCTTTCGCGCAAAGGAAAGACTCGTGCGGCTCGCGTCCACGCGAACCCGCTAAATCACCGATCGAGAACCGTATCCTCGTTCTCGTCGCGGCGCGTCGCCGCGCATCGGCAGCGTGGCGAGTGAGGAACCGGAACGGCGGTATCGTTCGAGTCGGTTAATTTTCCGGCCGATTCCCCGAAGATAACGAACGAGTTTCCAAGACATTTGTCTCGGGCCGTTGCGAGTGGGCGCGCGCGCGCGCGCGCTCGCGCTCCGAGCGAATTCCTCGAGGAAAGAAAGCGCGATGAGGGGGGAAGGAAGATGGGAGGAGAAACGAAAGAAGGGATCGGTTCGAAGCGAGTCCTCTTCCGGCGGGGTGTACGCGTAAAAGGTGCAGGGAGCTGCGCTGCATCGGCTAGGCTGTAATGAATTCGGAGATAAATGGCCGGAGATACCGGCCAATATGTGGAACTGTCGTTCTTTCGTTCCGTTGCCCCGACGCTTTATCGTGGAACGAAAAAGAAGACGGAAAAGGGCAGTAAAGGTCTAGCGAGCGGACGATCCGGCGTTACGACCGACATCCGCGTCTTGTTGCGAACGCATCGATCGAAAGGACCGCGCGGCGGTGGAGGCGGAGGAGGAGAAGGAGGGAAAGTGGACAAACTCGCGTGGAAATGGTCGGATCGGCGGGGCCGGAGACACCGCGGTCGCGACCGCGATGCAAATGTTTTTCCTACGCTAGAGCGCATCGGTGTCGGTGCATTAACGCCGCGAAGCGCACAATGCACGGCGCGTAATGACGAGCGGGAAGAAGGAGCGCGGAAGCGGGGAAGGTGGAAAAGAGAGAAGGCGAAACGTCGGGTTTTGCAACTCGATTCGTTTCCGGGGTCGCGCCTCGAAATAGAAGTTGCATGCCACGACGCATCATTTCTCGTTTTAGCGCAGTTTTATGGCCTGCCTAGTACGAGCTATCGGTCCGTTCGACGGCTATGAATCTCCGGGTCGCCATCAATGTGGCTTTTTGACCGCGAGCTGTCAAGAACGCGCCCGCCGCCGCGATTTGTCCGCGTGGACGCGCGCGCGAACCCAGGAAACGCGAGTCTCGAGTTTCGCCGCGTGGATACCTGCTAGACGGCGCGTCAGACACCGGAACAAAAGGCGAAAGGTGAAAAGTTGACCGATCGTAAAATCGTAACAACGATTCGACCGTCCGCGATATCGACAACCGCGTCGCGACCTACGGCGTCGCGAGGAATTTATTCTCGCGGAGGAAGAAGGCAGAGGAATTTTAAGCGCGTAAAACTCGGTCTTATCCCGTAAGGCACCGCCGCGTGGTTGTTCGTCTCGCGGATAAGAGGTTAGGGAGCTGTATTTTCCATTTCGTTCCAGCTACCCTGTCCCTTCCGCCCTCGCGCACTTCCTCGTGACCCCGACTTTTTACGCTCGTAATAGCATCGGCACGGGAACGTCGAGGAAAGAGAAAAGCTCGCGGAAGGAAGAGAAAGAGAGAGAGGGGGGGGGAGCAGTTCGGTAAAATGATTCTATTAATTTTTCCATCGGGAGCGGCACTCGTGCATGCCGCCCTACTTTCCGAGGCGTCTCCGGCGTCATCCACCGCCTGGTCCACGGCGAAACGTCGCTACGGGGAATTATAAAGACGTTGCGGAATTTGGGCGGAGGGCATGGGATCGAGGAGAGAGGGAGAGAGAGAGAGAGAGAGAGAGAGAGAGCCCGGCGGTGGCGTATCTCGCGTCTCCGGGAGATGGCCCGAAGGGCTGGATTCTCCGACGACGAATCAGTCGATTAAGTTTAACGAGCCGAAACTCTGGTGGAATGTAAACGATCCTCGGCCGCCTCGGATTTGGTCGAGGAGGTCGAGGAGGATTAAAATAATAACCGAGCGGACCCGTGGTCCAGGCGATCGTTTACACCGTATTACGAGAGACGGGGTTACACGCTAGGATAGCACTCGAGAACCGAGCCGGGATCTCGGAGATTATTTGCGTTTCCCTCGGAGAAGCGCGCAGCGCGCGGCTCGGCCGCGAAGCGAGCCGGGCAAAGTATGCGCGAGAGACGGGATGAACGTAAACTAAACAGCCAGAGCCACGGGGGGAAAGCACCAGGCGCCACTTCGACCTCCTCCGACCCCGAACCATCCGTCACTCCACCGAATCAATGTGCCAAGAACGAAAAGGGCCGGGTCACGACGAGTCCGATCTCCGACAACCAATCCTCCCGACCGACCGCTCCGCTCCGCTTTCTCGCGTCCGTTCTTCCTCTGCGTCGTCACCCTCGCCTACCGCCGCCTCGCACTCGATAACCAAACATCCAGCTATCGATGGGATATCTCCGTCTCGCCGCGGCGTCGCGTCGCCGAGCAGAAACGCGTTGGCGATCGCGAAGAAAGCCGGTGCCCACCCCCCCGGCCGCGGTCGGCTCTCGGCCGATTCCGCGACGCACGGTCGCGCTCTACCTGCTCGTATCGACGCGAGTCCGCGTTATTAGACTTCTTCCCTTCCTCCGCGCGCCCCTTCGGTCGTTTCATTGTTTAACGACAAAGACGGAGCAGGGGCTGGCGGGTTTTTCAGCGCGTGGGCGCGCGAGCAGTCGGCGCGTCCGCGCGAGGTTAGGCAAGCCCCGAGTCATCGCCCTGCGCGTTCTCTCGCCTCGTCCTTCCACCGTATCGAGGTCCACGCGACTTTCCTCTTGGACCGATCTTCCGACCCTCCGATTCCAGTCTCGGCGTTTTCGTTTCTCGCGTCCCTTCCCCGCGATCTCGATTCCACGGCGTCATCGCGCCGCGGTCGTGGTCGTGGTCGTGGTCGTGGTCGTGGTTGGGATGGTCGGCGCGGTGGTTGTCGCGGTGACCGATGCGTATAGGAGGGAAAGGCGAACATGAATGGAAAGAGTGAATGGACGAGTTCTCGGGGTGAATGCATTGGAATTACGAGGCGACGAGTCGCTCCGTTGCCGGAGTGGCTTGCCACTCCGGGGGGAGAGGTGGCCACGGAGTTCAGAGTCGGGTCAACGATGGTATTGTACCGGTACACCCACGATTGCATGTTTACAAATTGTCTAATCTCGTCGACGAATCGGTACCGGGCCCACTTTTCGTGCCCTCGAGCTGCCTCGTGCCGCTCTCTCTCTCTCTCTCTCTCTCTCTCTCTCTCTCTCTCTCTCTCTCTCTCTCTCTGCTACGTGTCAGCGTATTCGAAAGATCGACACCCACTTTCGTCGTCGATTCGAATCGGAATCGTTGCGACCGCGCGTGTGCTTTCTCTCTCTCCCTCTCTCTCTCTCTCTCTGTCCGTGTCGCTGGCTGCGGTCTGGCGCCGGAGAAAAAGCTCGGCGACTCGCGGAGCGGGAAAGCCTGGCGCGAAAAGATGGCCGAAGTGTTCGGGGAGGCGACGGAGGCGATAGTCTCCTTGGGGCTTTCAGGTATGGACGGATGAACGCGACGAAACCGCAAATTAAATTAGCGAGTCGCCGAACGACTGGAGGCGAGCAAGAAAGCGTTGGCTGCCCGCTGTTTAACCCGGCTTAATTACCAATTAGCCAATAAAAAGCCACTGTACCCGGTTGCGCATTATGGCCGCCCTTAAGAACCCGCGGCGCGCACCGTACGCAGAGTGCCCACACGATCGTCCTACGAAAAACGAGCTTGTATAATTATAACTGGCAAAACAGCAGACACGCTGTTAAGAGCGCCTTTGCTACCCGGCCGAACTCTTCTTCTTACCCCGCTAACCGATACCAGAAACAGATCCAGAGACGAGTTTGCTCGTCGTCGCAAAACGATTAACGAGTCGAGCCGTCTCTCTGCCTCTTATCGTCCATTACTCCTATCGCTGGTCTATTCGAAAACAGCCGAATGCCTTTGATCCAGTGTTTTATTAGTTACGCGTCCATAAAGCGAAACGCTCGTAAATCTAACGACGAGTTTTCCTTCTATTCGGTTTACGATCTCGAGCGGTACCACACTGCGATTACTCGCGACGCTTCGGCATTGCCCGCGTCGCGGTAGCACGGATCGGCTACGATGCTTCCGCGATCCGAGCGATTTCGGCGCGCGGCTGATTCTCGCGGCCGCGAGAGAAGAATCTAGCCAGGCTAGACGAACGACACCCACGTGGCGATCCATCGTGGCGAATAAAAAGGAACGGCGAGCGGAGGAGGAAGAGGTGGAGACAAAACGACATCGGAGAACGTCTTCTCGCTCCTCGGGGGTCCTGATAATTGCCGTGCTCTCCAACTGTTATTATTAAGCCGATATTTTACCGAGGGGACACATGTTCGCGCATATAATTTGCGAAAGCCTCTAATTATGGGTTAGTGGGTACACGCGGTCGGCCAGACGACCGAGGGAAGTTCGAGCAGGAAGAATGGCGTTAGACGAGGCCGTGGAAAGGGCGAGGCTCGCGGGCCCTCCACTCTCGATTCGCCTACGCCTCGCACCAGCCCAGACTTTCCCTTTGCACCTTATTATTACTAGCGTCGCGCATCTTCCGCTCCGCTCCCCGTCGTTCTCGGTCCCCGTGGTTTTCGGTCCTCGGTCCCCGTGGAGGAAAACGCGAACACGGGGACCACCCGCGATAAAACTCGGATAATCGGAATCGAAGCGAGGGAATCTCGAGATGAAGGTGAAAGAGAAGAGGAGATAAAGGAGGAACGGCGCGTGGTAGCGCGGCTCCTCGGGTCATTGTGCGCTCGGTATCGGTTCGGAAACGTCGCGGGACACGGAGAGAGCACGGCCGCGTTATCTCGCACCTTTATCGAGCGCGGTTTTTGTTCGGCCAGACGCGACACGTTGCACGAATTATCGCGGCCGGTTATAAATGATTGTTCGAAGCCGGCTGACGAGCCGGCGGACCGTCTCGGGGGCGGGGGGCAGGGAAGACGCGGAAAAAGAGTGGAACCGAGGGAGAGGGTGGCGGTTACCTTGCGGCTCGTGTTTCTCATAACTTCGGACCCCGGCAGGGCAGAAGAAGAGGAGCTTTTGAGTGACGTGAGTATAATGACGCGCCTCTGCACCGTGGTATACACACCGGGGCGAAGGAAGAGGGCGCGAGGGGAGGGTGCGCGTCTCGGCGTTAGCCTCGGGGCCCTTCCCGCCCAGGGAGCAAGGTAGAAACCGTAAGGCGAGATAAGAAATCTGCGATTTAATCGCTCCTTACCGATCCCACCATTAGGCGTCGAGCCAGGGCCTAAGCGTCTCGCCGATCGAGCCATCGCAACTCTCTCTCTTATCGGCCGCTTTCATTCCATCCGCGATACGACGATGCGTCCGATGCGTGCCTCGTCGCGTCGCGCCATTCCTGCCCACCGCCATCGTCGCCGCCGACGTCGCGATCAACGTCATCGCCGAGAGGTGGTTGGCGATGCTCGGGTGTTTATTTTGTTGTGGGCGGGCCGACGGCTCGAGCGGGGTGGCTCGTGGGTAAGAACCGAGTTGCAAGTCACGAGTCAACAATAGTACAAATAATAACAAGCCCGTGCGGAGGTCTTCTCTGCCGGCCGAGCATTTTCGAGCATCTAGCGGCTACTACTCGGCTGCCGCGTCTAAAGCTTCGTTCACACGGACGCGAGTCCCGACGGTTGGAGGCGGTCGCGTTCCAGGAGAAACCACGACGAGATCCCGGACGTGGAGGACGCGCGCGTCTACCGGATAGAACGCTGGAGGATGGAGAGGAGGAAAGGAGAGATGGAACCGAAGGATCGTAGGAGGATCGGTGTGCGCGTGTCTTTATTCGCCGTATTGCATTCCCATAAAGTCGAACGGAGCCGGCAGCCATAGGACCGTGAAAGCAACCGATGCTGCTCCTGCTACTTTTGCTGCCGTTGCCGCGGCTATCGTTCTTCTCTCCGTTGAGAGGTGCCCACCCACAACGCACGATCTCGGTCCGGTCTCGCTACCGGTATTGAATCCGGCGCATTGTTTTTCTCCGGTCATGAGAGGAAGAGGATTATTTGCATCGGACTCGAAGCCACCGAGTTGAAGGGAGCTCCGGCCCGGTTCATATTCACCGATGTTCGCGTGTTGGAGAGGCTACTACCTCGAGCACGCTCCGGGTCCGCCTAGCATCGATCCGCCGAGCATCGAAACGGTATCTCTCGGCGAAGAGTCTTTTCTTCCGCCACCGGCGATACGCGCGGCTGATCCACCAGCGGACAGCCCGAGAGAGTGAGAGGGTTGATCGGCGGGGTGGAGCGCGTGAAAAGGGGTAAGGATTGGAAACAGGAAGAGGAAAGACACGCGGGTCTGGCGCATTGACGCGTAATGGCAGCTAATACGGGCACGTAGGTATGGAGAGAGGGTCTCGCAAGAAGAAGGTATAGTTTATAGTGATTACATGGGGTCAGGTCCTGGCAATAAACCATCCGATGGTGGCCATAGCTATAAGTCCGGGGCTACGGTTGTGACCGTTCTCTCTCTCTCTCTCTCTCTCTCTTTGTCTCTTCGACTCACGGTTTCTCTTCCCTACGGAGCGGTGGGACGCCGAGAGTCGCGCCTACGCGCGGGCGGAGCAAGAGCAAAGCGAGTTCGAAAAGCAAAAGGATCGGGACGCAGGGGCGACCGGTATACGAGAGCAAAAAGCGCGTGGTTGTGCGGCCATACGAGGAGGAAAGATCGAGAGAGAGAGTGAAAAGGA
>NIJG01000134.1:4647930-4660964 GCA_002201625.1 Euglossa dilemma | reverse complement strand
GTATATATATATATACGTCGACGTCGAAGAAGACGAGGCAGGATTTTAACGCGGCGGCTGGATTTTAAAAGCGAAAACACGGCCATGGAACGGGAGAAAGCCTTGCGTACCGAGCGTCGCTAGGCCTCTGGTCGTCCGGGGCACGATCGCGCCGCGGCGGCGGCGTCGGCCTCGCAGGGCCGTCGATGGGACGCACACCGGCTCGAGTTTTTCGTGTTTCGAATTTTAAAACGGATTTCAATGGAACAAAGGTGACGGTATCGACGCGCGGCCACCTTACGCACCAAATGTCGTGGCTACCCCGTAGTCGGCAGTGGCGTATAGGTAGTACGCGCGTGTACCCACCACCTATCTGAAATCTACGAGCCGTCCGGGCAGACTCGGGGGCGAACCGAGGCAGAGGAAGGGTCTACCATATCTGGAGGAGGCCGTCATTCCGAACGTACACGGTGTCTCGAAACGACATCGCGCCTACTCTCTTAGCGACCGGAGAAAAAAGCCAGCGAGCTGGCGAAAAACTCGTCGCCGATACGACAGCGCTTGGTAATTGCCGGATAACGAGCTGCTCGAAGATTAAATAACGGCCGACCCGCTGCGTCCGGGAATAACACCTCGCGGTCGAGCCGCGGGAAAAAACCCCGCCGACCGCCGACTCTAAGAACTTTATAATCCGCGGTGGAAGGCGAAGAAGATCGGTAACGAGGCCGATATCGCGCAGCGCTGCGCCTCTCCGCTCTCTGCGCCGCGCGTCGTCTCGCGGGACATTCCTTTGGAAGATGACGAGTCGTGTTTTGCGCCGCGTCGAGCGAACAATGTCGCGTTTTCCAGGACACTTGTACTACGCGTATCTGGCCGGGAAGGAGGAACCTACCCGTGGACCGGCGACCGGTACCGCTCCATCTCTCGGCACGCTCTCGCGATCTAGAATTCCAGCCGAGCTAATTTCTTTATCGTCTGCTCGCGACTCGGCGCGCTTTGGAGCAGCACGGTGGCGATTAAAAGAGGAGGAGGGAAAAAGGGGCGATGGAGGAGGTTTAACAGACACTGGGTAGATGAACAGCGACGTCGGTGACAGGACGATGCTATGGCCTCCATCCGCAACACTCCGTATTCCATTGTCGGTTTTGGTCGGTCGGTTGGTAGGCATTGTTTAGCATCCCGCGGATTCAGCCTGGTCTGACTCATGCGATCGGCTTCCGTCCGCGCGCGCGACCCACCGAATCGAACCGTCACTGTCGCTCGCTCATTTTGGCCTGTTCGCGGCTTCGTTCTCGCGAGCAGGAATGGCGTCATCGCGGGAGGAGTCGTACCACGCGCCGTTTCCTAGCCTCGTCCGCGCTTTCGCAACGCCTCGGTTCGTGGAAACCGATGATTCGATCGGTCGATTAATAATCGGACGATCCTCGTCATCGAGCGCGCGCAGTTGGCTCGCGTTCGCGCGCGTCCTTCGGCTGGCATCGAATCCTCGTCTCTCCTCGTCTGTCGGAGCGGTTCGACCGCTGGTTTTCCTGTCGGGGAAAAATTCAAAGACGTGGAACGAGGGAAAAAGGGCGCGGTGGCGTGGCGTAGCACGGCCGAGGCCAGACGGTACAGCGTGCTCGCGAAGCAACGAAACGCTTTCGGAAAATCCATAGCGTCAAGGAATATACAGGGTTCCAGCGTGGCGGAACACAATGGCGCGTTGTTAGAAAGGTAGGGCGATAAGAGAGAGGAAGAAGGAGACCAGCTATGGGTGGAGAGGAGAGGAGAAAGAGAGAGAAAGGCAGAGAGCTTGCGGCGTCGGTCCTTGCCCCGAGTACGTGCTTCGAGTGACAAAGCTTCTAGCATGAGACCGACCGACCGACCGACCGTACGAACGCCAGAACGATACGGCGCATCAAGGTCCTCCACGATCGATAGACACGCTCGACTAAAATCTAGACGCTCCTCTCGCCTTTCCTCCCCTTCCCCTTCCTTTCCTCTTCCTTTCCTCCNAGAGAGAGAGAGAGAGAGAGAGAGAGAGAGAGAGAGAGAGAGAGAGAGAGAGAGAGAGAGAGAGAGAGAGAGAGAGAGAGAGAGAGAGAGAGAGAGAGAGAGAGAGAGAGAGAGAGAGAGAGAGAGAGAGAGAGGTGGTAGCCCGTCGCGGTAACGCGGTAAAAAATCCGAGTTGTCGTTGACACGCGGGAGTAACGATAAATTTCGCGCAGGCTCCGAAAGGTCCGTGGAGGATATCGAGGATAATTCAACGCGATCGTTTCGTCTCTGGTTGAAAACTCGGTGTCGCGTGAACGGGATGAGTTTTCTCGCGACTTGCCACGTCCGCGTGGTATATCTACCGCGGCATACGGTATCTTTGATTCCCGATCGGAACCACGGTTCCATCCGGCGAGGTTCCAGACGCGGAGAGGCGATATTTTGACGTTTCCTTGGATGAGCTCGCGTTCGGGATCGAACGCGGGATGCCTGGTGGATGTCCGGATGGTGGTGTACAGTGACGGATTAGAGGGTCGAGGCGAGAGCCGTTGCTACGTACGTAGGTGTCAGCAGATCCGTATCTGGCCCCATCGCGGCCGCGCTCGGCAGCGTGAAATGAAATTTGACAGATCGGCCCTACATGCGTGCCCCACTCTCCTTTTCCTCCTCTTCCACCCAGTGCTCCCTTCGATTCCAACTCCAGATCTCTCTCCCTCCCTCTCTCTCTCTCTCTCTCTCTCTTTGGCTGCTTGGTCGATTTCACCAGGCCCGAGCGTTGCAAAATGGCGTTTCTCGCACCTCCAGGGTGCCCCACGGGCATCGAACACCTCCCGCCTTCGTGCTGCCCCCTCTTGGCTCGCTGCTGGGGCCGTACACCCCATTTTATACAATTCTCTTTTATCTGCCACTTCCCTGCCGCCGGTTACGCTCCCTCGGGGCGCAGTTCAAGCGGGCCTCCTTAGTTCCAAGCCGACACCTTTTTACAAATACATCACACGACCTTCTGCCCTCGCCATCCCTCTCTCTCACTCTCTTCTACGTTCGTCTCTTCTCGTCTCGTCTCGTCTGTTCCGCGTGCGTCAGGCTTTCGCACGCATAGCGGGTGCTGCCACATTTGCCTAAGTATATAAAAGGCCTGGAGCCACTTGGCGTCCGCTTGGTTTCGCAGGTATATACCCGCGTACTCGCTCGGTGTACCCTGTCGCGGCGGAGGAACAGCTCGGAATTCGGGGCACGAACCCTCCTCGCGCCGCGATGCTCGGCCAGTGTCGATGACCATCAGCGGAGAAACGAACCCGATGCGATTACGTTGCCCCGTAACGAGTTTTTTCTCGCCTGGAACTCGCGCCACCCTTCGGTAATCTGTCATCAAAGCGCGGCAAGTTCGCCGTGACGATCTTGATCGCGACACCCTCTGGACCTGGCGCGCAGACATTCGATCGAGCGACAGCTGCCCCGCATCGAAAACCAAATTATACGCTCAAAGGATCCAGCATCTCTATTTAGATTCCTATCTGCGGATGGTGATGCAACGCGGCGACAACGCAACGACAACGCAGCGAGGTCCACCGTCGTCTTTAGTCCTCGTCGACTCTTAATAACGGCTCGTGTGAACGGTCCGGCGTCCGATTTCCTCCTAGCTTTAATCGCGTTTCTTTCGCGATCCCGATACCATCTAACGGGGACGTCCCCGAGATATCCCTGTTTGTCGGCCCGATTTCACCCTCGGTCCTCGATCCTTTCCTCGACAATGGCAATGGACGAAAAGGTCACCGAAGGGCAAACAGGGAAAGAACTACGCGTCCACGAGTCCCGCCGTACACAGATGCGTTTATATGTATATATATATATATATATATACATACATACATATAAAATATACGCTATNATATAGCGGGAAATTTCGTTTCTCTGTTTCTTTCTTTCACCTCGTAGTCGGCCGTCGCGCGATAAATTCTTCCCGGTAAGAATATCTACGAGATCGAGGTGATTCGAAGGTCGCGAATGGTCATCGAGGTGGCGTGGTTGCTAGTCGAGGTCGGCGGAAGGTCGCCGTGGGTCATCGAGATCGTGTCAGCGGCGGTCAAGGTCATCGGAAGGTTAGGCGAGGTCGCCGATGAAGAGAGAGAGAGAGTCGGTGGATTCGCGTAATCGCGGGTGCGAAAGGCGGGAAAAATTTCGTGGAAGCTCGTTACGCGAATCACCGATGTTACGCGCGATTAATGCGACGGATGATGGGAGGGTTTTATTTATTTTTTTTTTTATATCGATACTTTCGCCCGCCTTTCTCCCGGCGAATTATCGGGGAATAAACGGAGCCGAGGCCGAGTCGGAGGGAACGAAACGTTGAATCGTAAAATTGAAAAGTTCGCGGTACGGGCGGTTTATGGGAGTTTTAGATGGCAGTAAAGTCGCGCGTTACCTCTTCCGTGGATCGTTATAGTTTTCTTGCCGCGGTTCGCGGGTTCGGTACACGGAGTTTTTGTCACGGCCTGTCGTCCGGAACGATTCGCCCGGCCGTTAGGCGTCCGTCTCGCGTGGTTTTCGCCACCCGAGGACGCGCTTTCGTTCGCTTCGGTTCGCCACGGTTCGCCACGGGATCGGAACACTCGCTATCTCGATCGAATTATTCGGACTGTCCGGAAGAACGGTAATTAGGCGCAGAGCGGGAATGCCGGTAGATAGAGAAAGGTCGATTGGCGAAGGGACCTTATGAAAGAAGTTGTTCGGCATTCCGAGCTCATTGAACGGCCGCATTCCAACCCCGGGTCCCCACGGAACGGTTAATTATCCGTAGATTTTTGGCCAGAGCCCCGAGTAGAGCTCCGAGTAGATAGAGCGGTATCGGGAGAGGAAGGGCTGCATAGAGAAGAAGAGCGAGCAGGCCTAAGGGGTTAGCGATGAACTTGGACTCGCTAATGAAGCCCGTTCCCTCCTCTCCGTCTAAACGAGTCATCGCCTCCGTTTCGGCTATATTTTATTGCGCGGCCGGCCTGGTTTATTATCGCCATGCTCTTTCCTTTCTCCCTCGTTGCCAGTCGGCTTGCTTCTCCTGCGCCTCCGACGACTCCACCCCCACGGAGAGAGGGAGAGAGAGAGAGAGAGAGAGAGAGCGTTAGGCGTTTCTGGCTAGATCAACCCTTCCTCACGCCCGACAACCACGATTCCGACCCTCGGAGAAAACAGTGACGCTCAACGAGCCGTTCCATCGCGCACGAATTCGCGCGATATAAAAGGGTTGCGCGAACTGTCTATGCCCGTCGCAGGCAGGATCGCGATAAGCCGCGTAACCCCTCGCCTTTCATCCGGCAAACCCATTCGCGTCGTTACGTTCCGTCGCGCCGGAACAACTTTCTTTCACCGAAATCGCCGCTACCCCGCCTTTATTGACCTACATTAACCGTCCACACCCTTTCCCCTCCGGCCTCGGCGAATACCTTTTCGCCGTGGCCGATTCCTTGCCCTTTGCGAACAACTGCCTCTCGCCGTAAAACTATCCGCTCGGAGCGAATTATCCGAGAGACATGAGAACCGGTGGCTTTTAACGGGACGAGCTTAAAACTATAATGCGCCCTAATCCGGCAATATCTCATGCTGTCTTGCGGGATTCGTCGCTCACGCGCAGTCGTTGCTATTTAGCGGATCGTATATATCGCGTCGGGTCTCGTCGATGGATCAACCCTTCGTCGAGCGACGTTTCACCCTTTTCACGGACGTTCCGCGGCGGTCGGCGCGGCTGGAAGCGGTCGGCCTCGGACCGCGGCGACGCGAGGGAATCGCGGTCGATTCACGGATCCGGTCGTTACTCGTACGCGTAGCGGGTAATGGGCAATCAAAATCGCGAGATTGGTAGACGGGGTGAGAAAAGGGATGAGGAGGAGGAGGAGGAGGTGGAGAGCGTCTTAGCGGCGCATCGGCATCTGTTCGCGAAGGAATTACGAGGTAACTTTGTCTCCGTAGATAGCGGGTCGGTTCCTCTGGAGCTGAGTGCTAGCTAGGCCGAAGTATGAGGCGAAGACGCGATATAGCGGGTAGCGAGGGTATAGTAGGAGCCTTTGGATGGAGGTTAGCACCGGTGGAGAGGGTGCGAGCGAACGGCGAGCACGAGAGTGTGCATGATGGGTGAGGCTCCTCAGAGGCTTGAGTTTCCATTGGGGTTGGTTCTTGCGATATAAGCTCTCCCAGCCACAGAACCACCAGCCAGCCGTCCCCCGAAAGCCCCTCCGGCCCCCTCCGGCCCCCCTCCGGCCCCCTCTAGCCGCCGCGAAAGCCCGGCATCTCTGGCTGCTCTACCACGCAGCTCGCCCGCAGACCCCTACGAGACATACAGCATACCCACTATCACCCACAGATAGCGGTGGTTCGGGTCGTCTCTCGGTGTGCTACGGGGTGTCGCGAGCCTCATACATATTCAGCGGATGCATCACCCTCTACCCACTAGGAGCTCACCCCCGTCCCCGACCACCGCGACCTCCATCTACCCACCACCGGTCATCTATTGACCCGGCATCCCCCTGGGCCTTTCTTCGGCCATCGCACGACCAAACTTTCCCCGGTCGCTCGCTAAACTCGAATTACAGAGCAGTTTTCGAGACCGATTGATGTTTAGGCGTTTTATCAAAACCGAAAAGCACCGCTGCTGTCGCACCGGCAGCGACCGCTTTCCACCTTCCTCTCTTTCTCTCGCTCGCTCGCTCCTCTCCTCTTCGGCGTCGTAATCAACGCGGACAGAGTCTCGTCGCGACTACTTTCGGATAGACGGATAGATCGCGGGGAGAGTGGAACGAGAGGAACGAGATGGAAAGGTTGGGCGTCGGGTCGCGTCGCGTCGCGTCGCGGGGTATCGACGGTGCGTTAGGAAGCGCGCGGCCCGCTTCTCTGACATCCGACGCGACAGAACGGTTATTTACATAATAATCCGAGCTGCGGGAATAACACGTAATTGATATAAATATGCCGAGCGATGACGGCACCGACAGACGTACGGCAGACTGTGGCCGCTGGCCAGCCTATGGTATCCATGGACTGGCTCCGCATAACTTAGCATAAATAATAAATAATATTGTGAACACGTGCCGGCGTTAACGCGCGTGCGTCATTAATACTCTCCTCCTGTATACACTTAGGCGAGTATACCAGTCCGAAGTTGACCGTACCGATCTTCCCTGTTGCGACCGTTCCGCGACCGTTCCGCGACCGTTTCGCGCCCGATCGCGCCACCGACACGCACGCTCGCGAGAGTAATCGCGATGTATCCCGATCTCGTTAAATCGGCCGGCGAATCGCATTCCTCCGATGCTTATTGCCTGTTCCCGGTAATAATTAACCCGGTTCCACGATTCGTGTCGGAAGAAGCGTGTTCGGTCGGGGACGCGTGCGTGCGTGAGTGCGTGCGTGAGTGCGCGCCGGTGTCGGCGAATACCTGGCCGATAGGACGGATCGGATGAATCGGCGGCGCGGTTTCGGGGAAAGGGGAAGAGGCTACCACACCCCGACAACATCTTAATTCGCGATAAAGGGTATTAGGACTGGAAACGGACACCCGGCTAGCTGCGCCGCCGACCCTGCAACTGGANTGGAAACGGACCCCCGGCTAGCTGCGCCGCCGACCCTGCAACTGGAACTGGAACTCGAACTCGTCTCGGATAGGTACGGGACACGCAGGCCTCTCTCGTTCCACGTATCCACGGGCCGCGACAAGATTAGCATCGCTATTCGGTTACACGCGAAAGAGACACGCGGCTGCACGGCTACCGTGCGCGTCGCTCGTCTCCGCGGACGCGGACGCGGACCCGATGGACCGTGGACACGCGCGAGATTCGCCGGCTGGATCGATGAAATCGCGATCGGCCGCGGGAGGAAGAGGCGAGGGTAGAAGAAACGCGGGTGATCCGGGGAAATTTATCGCGGGACGGCGAACTATGCTCGCGGTCGCAGCCGCCGAGTTGGCAGCGAAGAAACCCATCGGTCGGTGTCAGCCGGTAATATATACCTCGTGTCCCCATAAGCATCGGGTTCCGCGATGCAGGGCTTTCCGTTGGCCAGCCTCGCGTCGTAAATAACCGGGTAGCATTTGCGTACGGGGGGTAGTAAACATTCAATAACGATCCAGATCCGTTTACGGGAATGCGTAATGCCGGCGACGAGTGCTTTCGGAAAGAGACTCGGAGCCACTGATCGCGGAGGGTGGCTGCAGGAGAACGGCAACGGTTACTTATTTACGAGGAGGAACTCTCGTTGACCCGATCCCGCGGCCCATCCAGGAGTCGTTTTCGCCGCCGAATTCCTACCGCTTACGAGCCTAGGAAGGAACGAAGGAGAAGGAGATTCATCGAAGAAGCGGGAGAGAGAGAGGATGGTTGGCGGCGCTGTTGGAAAAAGTTTCGGCTCTTTCAATTTCTGCGTCGTTTCGCGTGGCCGTAAGTCAAGGATAATGGAAGCGCGAGCGGTTCGCGGACATATTCGGTTATCGTTTGGTCGGTGCCCGGAGCTCGCTGCCAGCTCTGGCACCCTGGCTTGGACGTTAACACCCGCTAATCGAGCCCGATCGGCCGACGGATAGGGCAACTTGGAGACCGAGAAGCTCGAAGGAAAAAAGAAGCTGGCCGGCGCGCGGCTCGCTCGGTTATTTGATTAAGCGAGGAGACGGGAGAGGAGACGGGACAGGACAGAATGGGACGGGATGGAACGGGATGGGACGGGATGGGACGGATACCGAGGAGACGCGGGAGCGCACGCTCGCTCGCTGGCGCGCGCGCACGGCGACGAGCGGAACGCGCAGTTGGCTCGTTCAATTTCCCAAGGTGCTCAATTTCCATCGTGGTCTCTTTTGCGCCGCGCGAATATATCTACGACGAACGATCGTCTGGACGCTGAGAAAATTGCAGGAGCGGCGATTGCAATTTATCCGCGAATACCTCGGAGGAGCCGATGATCCATGAGTGGCCCGAAGGAAGAAGTAATCCGGCCGGCAATCAAGAAGCGAGCCATCTTCGATCGGGTGTATAGGAGGGCAGCGTGGCGGTCCGCGCGGACAGGTTTATCAATGCATATTGGAAACAAGTTGGCCGTTAAAGAAAGCGTTCTTCGCTGCACGCAAAAGGAAGGCTGCCGTCGAGGATTCGGCCCGTCCTGGTCTTCTCCTTCTTCTTCTTCTTCTTCTTCTTCCCCTCCTCCTCCTGCCTCTTCTTCTCCTTCTCCTTCTCCTTCTCTTCGTTCTTCCCTGTACCCTGCGCTACCTCTCCTCGTGGGCAAACCACCCGCTTCTCCTGTACGCCCTCTACTCGCCGGTGCTTCGGTCTCCGGTTCGTTCGCTGCAGCGCGCACGCTGCACTCCCTGAAATATGCCGCGCGTTGTGAGTTAGTTTAATATGCAAATGGCCGGGGAGATAACGGGTCGATCCGTGAAGAGTGGAGACGGCTAAGTCGTGATTCCGGTAGCCGTGTCTTCTCAACCCTCCGTGTCGTCCTCTCTCGCTCTCCCTCTCTCTCTCTCTCGCTCTCTCGCTTTTTGCTCGGTCGCCCGGTCGAACTGGAGGACCGGTGCACCGGCGAAAGAGAGGAAGAGAGGAAGAGAGGGAGAGAGGAAGAGAGGAACGGTGGCTCGGTCGCGCTGAGCGAATTGAGAGATAAGAGGCCCACGCTTAGCCCCCTATGGATGACCAGGGACGCATCGGTTCGTGGTCGATCACCGGCGATCCAGAGACGCTACCGCTCTTAAAAGCGAGCCTAATGGATCTCTCTCGGTCGCGGTAAACGAGCGCCGGTGGTCTCTATGAGGAATCGCCGTGGCTCGCGATCGCAACCCCTGCGAGAGCCGGAGAGCGGTCGGCGTACAAATGGACGGACGCGTCGCGAGATCTCGATGAAAATTTAGCGCGCATCCCTGACCGCTTAATCCCGTAATGGGCCGAGAAGGACGCGGAGGTGTATCGAGCCGCATCTCCGAGGCAGTTCGGCGTCGGTGGTTACGGCACTCTAGGGTCCGTGTCCCGGCGTCGAGCACGATCATCGGATAGAGAAGGTGGCGAGAACCGGAGAGGAGAATCGATCGACCGGTCGTCCGGTCGGCCGGTCGGTCGGAGGTTCGGTCGACCGGTCGGTCGCAGGTCCGACCGCTCTCGGTCCGAGGGACTCGGTGAGAAAGAACCGTAACGTCGTGGAACCACGGTGTGTTGCTCGGTCGGTGTCGAGGTGTGTAGGAGGCTGAAGGGGGAGCCGAAGGGGGTTAGTAGCTAAGGTAGGTAAGCGCTTCATTAGGCCGCGAGAGCTCCCTAATTACACACGGCCTCATTAGCGGCTTCCACTCTCCTCGCCCCCGGGCCACCGACCCTCGGCCGCTCCGCGCACCGCGCCACCGCCATCTATAGACGCGTACACCCTACGTCCAACCTCTTCGTCCTCCGACCGCGCTATCTCTCCGGCTGTTCGCGGATACGCGAGGGGAACGCGACAGGGACGGGGGCAGAGAGCGAGCCGAGAACGACGGATAGACCAACGGATACAGCAGAGGGATAGAGGGAAAGAGAGGGAAGCGGGCAGAGCTCGAGGGAGCCGCAACGCCGTGTTCGTCGCCGCAACGAGCTTCCCGACAACCGGCTGCGTCTCTGTGTCTGTCTAAACGTGCCAGCAAACCGCCAAATGCCACCTGATCGTTCTCCCGAACACGCCGAAATTACGCCGATCTCCGCCTCCTTCCCGGCCAATTACCCCTTCTTCCTTTTTCTTTCACCCCCTCTTCTCTCTCTCTCTCTCTCTCTCTCTCTGGTGTTTTCCACGACGCGTCGCGGGGGTGGGAAAGCGAAACGAGGCGACCGCGACGCGCGGACGTAATCTCGCGATGTTCGAGTCGCGCGGAAAGTTTAAGCCTCGGATTTTCCCTCCTTAGAAATATCGCGGCGCGAAGCTCGGGACGTCGTCGCGTGACTTAATTGGAAAGGGTGTGACGCGGCTGCGAAACCCGTGCTTAACGAGCAAACTTATAGCCTCGCGAAGCAATTCGTATCAATTAACCGTTTCGGTGCACGGCCGCTTCAACGAAAAACTGCAACACGCCCAATGGTATCTCGCGTTCCGCTAACAGGCCGCTCATTATTTATGCATTTAAAACGACTGCCACGACCGTGCTTCAACCCTTTCGCTCGTTCCCCCACGGCCAGATCGAAAATAGCTATGGAAAGCCACCCTTTCCCGGGGCTGGTGCGAGGCTGCTGGGGCGCGCAAAGCCCCGGCCTCGACGACGTCGTTTTTAAACGTCACTTAACGTGTCGTTAAGACCCGCGTCGATGGCTAATTTACCGTGACTCGTGTACGAGTCGCGTCGTCGCGGTGGCTCGAGAGCAGCAGTGCGGGAAGAAAAGCCGATCTCTCGCGGGCCGATCGACGCCCGTCGTGTCCAATTCCCGGTGACACGCCCCAGCTGTCGTTCAAAAATTAACCGCACCGGCCAGTCGTTACGCGAATTAAAATTCGAAATGGCTGGAAATTCGAAATAAAACGGTGGTTGATCGATCTGCCATCGGCGAATTAAACCGTGGTCGCTGGAACCGGGTCCGCTGTCTTTCGGAAATTTCGAAACCGCGCCGGTCGACGGGCAACGATTCGGGCAGAAATTCGAAACTCCACCCCGCGGTGGAATGCCGAGGACCGCGTAGACGGAGGGTGGGTGCCGCGGGTGGCAAGGTAAGGGGAGGGCGAGACGAATCTGAAGACGGAACGAATACGGTGAGAGAGGGAGAGAGGAGCGGGATCGGTCGGTGGATCCGGTTGATCGATGCGTGTCGTCTGTCGGTCTGTCGGTCGGTTGCGCGGTCGGTCGGGGTTGAATGCAGTCGCGGGCCTCCGCGGCGCTTGGCCGCGCCGGAAACGGTCCATCACGTGACCACGTGACCACGTGACGGTCTGGCCTTTGTTCCGCGCGATCATTAGTCTGTCAATATGCCCAAACGACGCTCGGCTTGTACGCCCCTTGCATGTATGTATACGTATCTACCTGCACAATGCGTCCATTGTCTTCCACGCGCGCGTATTATACACCCCCATTATGCACGTGGACGCGTGCGTGCTTGCCTGGCTGACTGGCCAACCGTTCGTTCGGTTGCCTCTGCCTTCCTCTGCCTGCCTGTCCGCTTGCTTGCTTGCCCGCCTGTGTAGGTGTTAACGAGCGAGGGCGTGATCGCGTGACCGACGACCTTTAGCCGTGTCGGCACCGCGGCAAAAAGGCCCCGGGTTTCTCCCGCTCCGTTTCGACCGTCACGCTCGACTTTCCACCAGCCTCCGCGATTCCGCCCGACGCCCCGATTACCGCCCCGATTACCGCCCCGATGTCGATCGGCATCGCCGCGACCAACGACCCAGCGTCGCCAGCGAACAATCGCGCGGTCGCATCTCCGTTCCTCTTCGCGCTTCCACGATGATCCTTGCTATAGCGTCTCTTCTCTCTCTCTCTCTCTCTCGCTCTGCTACGTCCCCTGTTTTCACCCTCTCGCTCTCTCTCTCTCTCTAGCGTCGTCTCTCGATATTTTTCCTTTTTGCCGCCGCTTCGCCACCCTCCTCCGCTTTTCGTCTGCGGCGATACGTCGAGAAGGACGACGAGACGAGAAGCTGGTTTCCATGGGAACGAANCCCACCGACCGCCGCCGCCGCCACTCTCTTCTTTTTCCTTGCCGCGAAAATGGCCGAGTCGTAGGAGGGAAATCGCGTTACGGGGTTCATTGGATAATCCGTGGGTGTTAACGCGTCGCGTATCCCGTCTCTTTCGTCTTCCTCCGGCACCCTCCACCTTTCGTTCCCGCGTCGTCGAGATCTTCCGATGATCCCGGAAGGCACCCCTGCCTCGCTTGCCACCCCAACGCCAGAGGAGAGCCGAGCCCGAGCGGCGCGCTAAATCCAGATATATGATGCGAGCAGCCGTGACATGCAAATCTGGTCAAAGCCCGTCGCCATTACGTTTTCAAATCTTTAAAGTGTGTTTAGACAGTAGTCGACGCGTCGGCCTTGCGAGGATCCTCGAATATCGGGGTATCGAGAGCTCTCGAAACGTTCTCTCTCTCTCCCTCCCTCTCTCTCTCTCTCTCTCTCTC